>JAHQIW010007147.1:0-50818 GCA_019055375.1 Parelaphostrongylus tenuis
TCCGTAGAACGATAGGAGAAAAAATGTTCCGTTATCATATAGGTCCCAACTCCTAAAATACACTAATAACCTAAAAATCGTTTAAAGTAATCAATGAACTGGTATCGCATGCGGTATGCATCACCATTTTCAAGTAATGATTCTTTGTTATTCAACTTCCAACCACTATTATGACTTTTGGCTCTTGTTCTAGCGAGAAATACCAGAATTTGAAGCTATGCATCGTAATTCCCTCTGTATAACTTATTACAACTGACTGAATGGGAAAAACAGTAGAACTCCGAGGAAAAAAAACTAACGTTTTTCCACCCCAAAAGACATCTTTGAAAACAAGAGCGTATCAGCGAATAGAGAAAATCGTGCGGCGGACGAAACTCCAATGAAGCAACAAAATTGTGAACCGCTGCTCAATTTGCGTTGCGCGCATCTATTTCTATAGCCGTCCCTGACGGGCTAACAAGAGCCGAGAATACAAGCTGGACAACTTTCATAAGGAATTAGTTTCTGGAGGAAACTCACAAAGAATTATTTCTTAGGAAAGAAGTAGTACCTGTTGACTTCAAGAGGTGAACGCCGTGGAGTGCTCACCACTGCTGACCGCCAACGGTGGACGTGGGAGTCGAAAGACGTCAAGACATCCTCTCTATCCGTTTTAAATAGGGCGTTATCTGATGATATCTGATAACGAAAGACATGGTACCCAAGTTTAAACACGTATAATTAGCAAACATTTGTAACATTTCGAAGTTATGATGTTCACAAGCGGCAGATGCATCCTAACATATAACAAGAAGGCATCGCCACGATGCAGGGCCATAAATTGTCGCAGACTTTGAAACATGTTTTAGGCACTTTAGTGATCCGGATTCGCAGTGATATTTTTCACTCAGTTCGTTTATTCGTTTTCTTCTTGGAATTGGTAAAATACTGGTTAAGCACGTCTCTTTGCTATCTCGAGGATAGCCTGGCTGTGGCGTTCCGTAGGGCATTCATTAGGGAGCGGGCTGAGTCCGCGCACTCCGCAGCGGGCATTGCAAGCACTCCAATATGGCGACCCCGTCATGCGTATTACTTTTCTATATTCCATGAAAAATCGTATTTTAAACTATGCTTCACAATATTCCGCGTGGATCCCAACACTTCTTGAGTGAAATGAAACATAATAAAAAAAAACTCAGAATTTGTAATGTTTTGACTGGATTTTTCGCAGTGGTACGATGTGTCCGATACATCTAAGAGAACTGAGTGGTGAGCGGCGTGAATAAAACGCGGGTTCGACTGCCGTCTAAGGCCGTGTTCTTGCTCACCACTCAGCTTCTCTTAGGTGTCAAAAAAGGAAGTATAATGAAATAGTTCTAAATATATATAAGGATAAGGATAAAGCTCTCGGCGTTGATCAATCCCTGAAGGATGCGCCATGCATTCGACTTCAATTTTTAACTTCGTTTGAGGTGATTGAATGCATATCTGGCCTTTAGAATGACTCGCGGTGGCCTCCCGCTGAACCGAGTCAGTGCTGCTTATCCTCCCAGACAAGTCTGAGACCTGCCTGGTACCAGTTCACCGACCCCAGAGGGATGGATGGCTTGGTGAGCCATGAGCGCGAGATCGAACCATTGACCTCGTGTGCGACGCAGGGCACCTCTATCCACTGCGCCACATGCGCTCTAAATATATATATATATCCATTTATGTAGAAGTCGGGCGGGACTAGAACCCGTACCTCACTCTTTCCGAGAGCGCGCACTCTATCCGTTACACTACTGTCGCCCATTTTGCATCTACTGTTTGTACGCTACAGCGCATCTATCTGTCAGCGGCCAGCAACCAACGACCTGGCCCTGGTAATCGGTGTTGACATTGAATCCAGTCACGCTGACAGATATTGGGTATTAAAGATCGAATGAAATTTCATCTGATATAATATAGTATCAGATAAAAAATGTAGAAAACTCATGATAGATCGCTTCAAGTAAGATTACAACGAAAGCCAAGAAAGAAAACCACTTTCCTTTCTACTCTGAGGGTTACTGGATCAGATGCACATGAAATGATGCCGAATAAATCATGTGAATGATGTAGGAACATATGTAGAATGTGAAATGACATTCAAATCTAGCATAATATTTTTTGTTGATTAAGCCAGTAGTACCAATTTGATGGTAAAATTTTATTCGGCTAACGTTTAGATACGTTTCAACTTCTTCAGATTTGCACTTATTTGAGTCGATTCACTGCTCGAATCGAGCTAGAACGGAACGAAGGCAATGATCCATAACGAATCTGAACGATCATGGACGATCGACTTGAATCTCCGCCTCTGACGAAGACGAAACGTGTCTAAACGCTGGCCGAATAAAACTTTTCATTAGTAACCTTGTGCTACAGGCTTAATGAATAAAAAATAAACCATTGGCACATACAATATGTAGAGCAATTGAAAAATGTTGTTTGTTCTTTATTGGGACTCTTTAGTTGTAGAAATTATTCTTGTTTGGCAGTAATTTTCCAGTACACTTCAAAAATCATTCGTGAGTCTACTTTTGATGAGTTCATAAATGTGCCTGGTTTTGGGAAGGACTTCTTGGTGCGCTGGTAGCAGTAAACATGAAACTGTGTTCCACACGCAGCGCACATTTTTGCGCACAATTTTATTATTCATTTGCAAACTGCTCCATTTTATGAATGTTTGAACGTTTTTGTATTGAAATTGTAGAAGGAAATAAATTGCATCATTCTATGGGTTTGGGCTTTTCAGTTTTTTCTTGTACTGCCAAATGAAACCGCCTTCAAGCTTAAGCCAGCCTATGCACAAAAAACACGAGCGTTTAGAAGAAATATTGGAGTAACAAAATCATATGTTTCTATAGAGTTTGTTTTTGGAAACGGAGGAAGAAACACTAGAGCAAAAAGCAAAAGTCGTGCGCCACTTGAAAATAGTGCAGCGCAATCGATCAAGCCGTCCTGAAAAGAGATGACTTCGAGTGTGAAACGTAATCATCTTGTCGTTCTTATGGCGCTCTAAGTAGACTTTTTCCTAATCAAGCTCGCTTTCAGAATTGTCGAGAATTGTGCTGTAGCATGAGCCCTCGAATTATGTGAAAAGCCATCTACAAATCCTAGTCGAACAAACGAATGTTTTGAGGTCACCAATGTTGAAACTTTATATTATTGTTGCTCTCACAAAACTCTATGGAGGTTCCTTCAAAAGGTTATAGCTTTCATATCCCTGAGATCTAAGCTGTTGAATGATTACTAAAACTCTGAGATAAAGTCGGAAAAGGCCTTGTACTCAACTGACAAGAAAATGGGTCTCGCTAGCGGAAGTAAGCTTCTGAAAGTTCTGTTGTAAAAGTGTATATTACGCATGGTATACATTCCACCCAGTAACAGCAAATGGTAAATGCCACAACAAAACAACCAACTAGGAGTGTTAAGGCTTCAAAACCACAACTTTTAGTTGATTAAAAAGTAGTAAAAATGATGAAATCAGCATCGTTATCGCGTATTACGAGACGTGCCCGTTACGTAAGACTTACAAAATCCGATCTCCAAAACCTTTAATCTCGGCATAATTGCAATAATCAGTGGATTTTCCTTGATAAGCAGTTCCGAGGTTGAATAATAGTATTCATTGAGTACTAGTAATACTTTGCTATTGTAATAACGCACCATTCTAAGAGGCCGGTCTCCATTGAACAGTTGGATGACCGAAAACATCTAAACGAGGAGTGTTGTAAAATGAAGCCTTTTACCATGCGATCCAAAATTTGTTTTTTGAGCCTCTCTGCCGAGGTTATGAAAGTGTTTGATTGAGTGAATTGCAAGCAATTTTGACCTTTCCAGGCTCTTGCGAAGACGAACTCGTCAACACGTTAACCACTGTATTTTTATTTTTGTAATGTTGTACTGCATTATTGCACTGTGTTATTTTACTGCATTAAGAGCTTCCAATAATTACTATTATTGCTAAACTCGAAGCTACTTATCAGGAAAAAACCACTGAATTAATCACAGTTCGTTCTCAACCGCCAATTCATTATTGTACTTTTTTTATTTCATCATTTTCACTACTATTTCTTTTATTATTATTTTTGTCTACATTATGAAACCTTGGTAGAGTACGGAGTGTATCAAGAAAGTTGCTAAATAAACTCAAGTTAGCTCACAGTGAAAATAACAAATGTCGAAAGCAATACGGTTGAATGGTTAGCAGTTATGATACATAGTTTGTAGTACGCAAACAATAGCGTAGACTTTCTTCAATAAGTACAGCTTATGTTTCAAACTATCCAAAATTCTGAGCTATTTAAGAGCACAAGGAAAACCATTATTCTGTAGGTATTGTTTTGATTAGCGGACGAGATAAATACGTCTGTGCAGTCAGTCAAGAATTGTGTACTCAAGCTAAACGCCGCTAGTCGCAACAGAGTAGTATACTTATTGTCTGGATATGTCGGCTTGTGGTATGAATTCCGGCGGCCTGATATTTGTATCACTCCAAAAGTAACATTTTCGAATCAACAATGAGAGCATCTAGAATAACAGCGTTTTCATATAACGTGTCTTGAGTAGTGGCTAGCACTGTAGAGTGATACACAAGTAGTCTTTGGCTCGATCCCGCGCTCCGGTATAGCTAAGCTTTACATCTTTTCGAAGTCCGTGCCACTGATAATAAATTATCCTGAGAGGAGTGAGACATTGACTTGACACATGGCTAGACCTAGATAAGTCATTATATGAGCTAAATGAGGTTCCATCACCTCCTCGAAACGACAAATGGATTCGAATGGGTGACTTATCCTCAAGGAATATATTAGCAACAGCATTTTATTCTCTAAACGCCCTATGATGCTTTCAAACATTCGAATATTTGATTTAATTTTCTACGAGGAGACAGCAGCAGATATACGGACAGAGGTTGTAATAATGTATGTCGCTGCTCAAATCGCAGTCTCTGAGGATGCACACACTCAAACCGAGACATCCACACCCACACCCACACACATACACACTCTCATACACCATCGTCACAACGCTGATCTGAAAAGCTCGCAGTTGTTTTTATTCGATCTATCGATCGCTCTCCACTCGCTATCGATCGATGCGGGTTTTGTTTGCAACATTATTGATCGCTACGGTAGTCGTCATCGACGTCCAGGCACGAAAGAAAAATCAAAATATTCGAGTAACTGTCGCTGATGAAGTGCCGCTTCCGAGAAAAACTGCACCACCGGTTCCGACAAAATCAGCGCCGCCCTTAAAGGTGACGAACGATTTTTTTTTTGTATTCCACCGATTTTGTAAAAACTCAGTCCTACTGAGCTTCAGCTCTAAAATCAAAAATTTTTTTGTTTATTGTTCGCATTATTGTTGTACTATTGCTCTTCGTTTATTATGAATAGTAACGTCTTTCTTGATTTCGTCTCATGACAAAGATCGTCAATTTACTCTCATTTTGCATATTTAAGTTTTACTATCGATTTATACCGCTTCGATCTATAATCACAAAGCAAATTTGTTTGCATGTTCTATTGATTGAAGTGAGATATTTATACAAATATACAGTATTTGAAGTTTACCAGCCGCGAGCAATCGACTGTAAAACACTGCTTGTTAAATGATTTTATCAGTTTACGGGCAGTGTAAATAGTTCAGCGTCAAATCATCTATATATAAGGGTATTTACTCTTGCAAAGAACTGACGGATTCGAGAGGCGCCATGTAATTGATGACACTGAAAGGCCGAAACACGTGCCTTGCACTTTAGGAGTGCCATAACAGACTTCATAAATGGCTTCAATTATGCTGTTAGGATGCATTAAATTTTAAGCGAGTCAAAAAACAGTCGAATATATAAGGCTATTATGAAAGTGTTCTGGGCCCACTGGGCTACTCTTGCACGCGACAGGGAAAAATGGAAGAGTTGCTGGTACCCGCTCGAGTCACTCGACGATCAACGGGACGACAGGTGATACAGGTGATGAAAGTGTTAAATTCTCGGGGTAGTGCAAGAACTCTCTCGTCGGATTTCTTGATATCGTTTAGAATTTTTTTGAATTGTACAAAAATGATGAGAAGAACCAAAAAAGCGAAGAGGTGCACGACCAAAAAAACTTAGAAGTTCACTTTTCCTTCTACAAATCGGAGTATGTTCGTATTGTTTAAATTGTGAAACACCTTGATTACCCAATCAAAAACCAAACAAACTCTTTTACATAGGGTTCGAAGACATTTTTGAAAAGCCTGTTCTCATTCTCTTTTATTACAATTATTACTCTGTGTCACAACAGAAAAGCAATGCTGCCCTAAATATTCTGAATAATTAGTCGGTGTAGCATTCCTCCAAAGTATGGAGTGGTGCAAAAGTAACTGCGGTTTTTAGAAAATCCAAAAAATTCTGACTCATACACAAATGAATAAGAATATATCCCAACTTCAAACGCCAAATTTTCAACAATGTCTAAACTGCGATTACTTTTGCACCAACCTAGTCCTCTGATAGCTTGTAAAGTGCTTGATATCTTGAAACTTTAGCACAGTCAGAACAGATTTCGAACGACTAGCTGCTTCGCTTACTTTTTTTCTATCAAAATTCCACTTTAGATTACAAACAAGTACATCTATCACGTAGTTCAGGTGTCGTCTTGTACTTTCTCTTCACATCATTCTAATGCATGACGAATTACTATTGTAACAGGAAACTGCGGCGCTCCGATGCTCTCGCTGACAATAAAGTGGGAAAACAGAAGAAAAAAGTTACAACAAACAATAAATGCCTCACGTCTAACGATTTGCCATTGATCGAGCCATTAATCTTTTTTCTCACCCCGTTCGTCAATATTTACAACTTCAAACACTTTCGTTGATTTGCTTAGTGTCTAGCACTCTATTTGAACAAATATTTTGGCAAATTCATGAACCAGCGCACTGATCTCAGTGAGCGAGTGCTCAGGACTAATATCGTCTTCTTATATTGAACAGATCTGTTTTGACTCCTAATGAATTTCATCAACTAAGTAAGAGTCCGTGGAAGTACACCTTTTCAACAATCAAAAACAAGTTTTCTTGCATTCTCCATAGTATTCTGCTCTTCTTAAACCCACAAATCGTTTTTTCCATCGTTTGTCGTCCAAACTCCAATTTCCAAAACTAAGACGATTGAAGCCCACGGAATTTTATTCAATAGAACGCAATCACATTAGCCGTATATGTTGGTGACTACTGACATTCCCTTGGAAAGCTTTAACTCTTCATACAGCCCTCTTTCTACAAGTGTACGATTGAACAGACCTTTGAAATCCTTTCTTTGAAAGCTGTTTATTTTTGGCCTGTACTGTCTTTTCTTTTCCTCTTTTCTTTCTGTTAAGTGAACACAAGTCGACTTCTTTGAAAACGTGCTGGGTATCACCTTTCTCGGATGTCACGGGGAATATAAATTGATTCGATGCACACAGATATCGCGCCCAAGGAAACACTCCATTTGACGCGACGGTCGTAAACTTTTCCAGGCTACAATAGATAGTCTCATTCACAACCATGTCCTTTTTTTTCAAATTTCGTAAGCGCTTCCATTATTGGAGAAGTATTTTCAGCATACAAGAAGCCAACAACGTCACGAATGATGGTAAGAAATATACTTTCCTACATTTGGGCTTCATGTGTTGCTCATCTTCAACTTTTCCTTTTTGAAGTATAATTCTTTGTTTTTAATCATTATGTAGTAATTTTGCAAGTTTAAGTCTCATCATCATATGTCCTATTAAGATTCAATCAAGGAAAGTGGATTGCGAAAAAATTCCGTGAACACTAAACTCATCTCTTAATTAATGCATGTTTTTCCATTTTCCATAGGACACCATGTGAATAATAATCACAAGAGTGTTGAAATACAAGCAAAACGTGGGAGTCTGATATTTCTGTGTCATGCATTAGGGCCGTCACTTGCCTTTCTGAGGCAGCGTGCGCTGGCACAAAATTATCAAGGATCTCGCCGTACCTTCTTCCGGTCATTTCTTGAATTATTTGCTGACTGTCAGAATCACTCGTTGCGGGATTAATCTAGGGAGCAAAATCGCGATTGAACTGGTGCGGAAAGTTAAACTGGCGGTTAGAAACCATGATACAAAAACTTCGGGTTCCAAGTTTTACTCGTATCTCAGCACTTGTGCTTGACGACAAGAATATCAACAAGCAAAATGATTTTTTCATTAACACGTTGACAACGACGTTGAAATCCTGCGCGGCACGCGGTGCCGTCGCTCGGTGGTAGTTGTCTAATGAAATGCCGATTTTTATTGTCACTGAAGGGAATTTCGCCGCCAATAAATAGTAAGTTATGATATCGATAAATAAGAGACATTGATAAAGCTATCTGTAGCAGAAACAATAGCGACGCTTTCTCCTAAAACCTTGAATCTTGGAATCTTGAGGGAAAAGGCAGATACTCACTCGAACGAACTCTACTTGCAAAACGTTATCTTTTTCCGTTATTAGAAGGTGCTAAAAAAATTCATTACACAAAGCAAACCTAGTGAGAGAACAGGTGTTTCTCAAGCTATCGAATAACCACAAAAACATAGGTGAAAAAAAGAGGAACGAAGTAAAATAACAGCTGGAAATATGTCTCCTCCCACAATAATGTGCTTTTCTCGCTGAAACATGGATGATTTTTCGATACACTTTTAACTTCTTAATTTTCTATAGAAATCTTTTCTGCTGTATTTGATCATTTGCTCACGGTAATATCTCCTCAGTGACTCAGATTACCAAACAAGTTTTTGAATTTCCATTGTAACGAGCGATAATAAAGACACCCGCCGCGCCGCGCCGCCGCATACGCGACGTGCGGTTTGAGCTAATAACAACTCACATCGTTGTCAACTTGTTAAAAAAAAGTTATCTTCGTGCATTCTATGCGGAAAAAGTTGCTAAATTGTTAAACTTTGTGGAATCTGTTTAGAAAGCAAAGCAACCGAATAACTTGAGGCCAGACGAGAACGACAACTCGATTGATGACGTTGATGAAGACAAAATCGATGAGATTCTTCGTGATGCCAGTCGAAATCTTGTTATTTTCTTCTGTACGTCGTTGTTTCATAACGTTTCTATACTTTAAGCATTTATTTATTCCAAATATATTCGTACCTAATTTTCGATCATTGACTTGACGACTTTTCGTTGTTTGAATTATTTTAACAGATTTTCGGAGACGTTTTTTTAGTGCATTCAAACAATAGTGATGTTGCACATCACTAGGAGAATTCTGATGCCGCGAATTTCTCCAGCCATATCCTATCTATGTCTTACGGAATTTCTCGCATATCAGACATGGATAACTATGCCACTGAACCACATCCAACGCACAGGCGCTTTTACCGATACGTTGTTGACGAAGGAAACAGCTGTCTTGTGTGGGCAACAGCTGTGAAAATATATGGTGGTAGTGACTAAAATACAATTTTACTTCCGGAGTATGTTACTCCAGCTCTTGCATGGCTTGGATGAACTTTCTTGTGATATCATGAAGAATGAGGCAAATCACAGCGCAACTTCCATCTGCGTGATAATTTCTAGTTTTGAACTATCTTATCTCAGTAGAGTCTCGAAGGTCTTGAAAAGGCTTTTATTGGCTTATCACCAACTGCCATGTAGTGGCATTATCGTCACTAGGATGGCAGTGAATCTCGGTTACTACCAAAGTTTTTACGCAATCGATTTTTGAACGCCAACAGCGAACTACTTTTCAGCTTCAAAATTCTGCTAGAGGCATAAAATGCCACTGTGCATCAAAGGATTCTATTTGAAAACTAATCAGATTAGAAGGGGTAGTGTATTTGAAGGATTCCTTAGCCGATATTTTATTGTAAAGGTGGCTTTTCTTCTAAGTCCAATAAACAAGAGCGATTGCAGTGTTCATTAGAAATTGAGAAATTCAAACACATCATTGAACGGTCCTTTTAGATACATGCGGAAAAACTAAAAAGGAAGAAAAATGCTTTGACGACGAAAAAGCGATAAAGAATCATTGGGGGGCGGGTGAGGGAGGAGCTGAATAGAAAAATGCGGGTACTGTTCTATTATGGCGGCGCCGCTTGAGGTTTTCGGTAAAGACGTATTTTTTGGTTTTGCAAAACGTTTTTGTGGTTTATCGATAGCTATAATCAAGCGAATTGCGATGTTATGTTTGAAATCTCCAATGGCTTAATTTCGGCGCCGGATCAGTCAAAATATGTATCCGTCAAAGATTTTGTTTGTCATTCGAAGATTTCTTGCTGAATAAAAGCTTTGTCGTATGAACTATTAATTGTAGATAGAAAATATTTTTTTAATTATAACGGTGTATTTAAATTTCAAAAGGTCTCTTCTTCGAGCTTTGTAGCAACCGAAAGAGTATTGAGTTTCACACTCAGTGAACACTTCGAGTCATTCTTTTGGTCGTTACGAAGCTCGAAGAAGTCCTTTCCGAGAGCCAAATTTAACTTTATAATCGGAAAGATTTTCTCTATCTAACGATCAAAAACTCATTATAACAAAACTCTTATCCAATGATAAATCTTCGAATGAGAAACAAAATCTTATTTTGACTGGTACGACGCCAAAAATATGCTATTTAAGAAATTAAACATGCTATTGAAATTCTCTAATTCGAGATATTGATAAACTGCAAAAACGTTCAATAATCTGTTACCGAAGGCTTGAAAGGCGCCGCCAAAATAGAACGGTACCTATTTTTCTCTACCATTCCGACAAGTCGGTGCTATGATCCTATGATATTCTCAGCATGTATGGTTACCAATCCTTAATGATTAGTCAACTATACCTCTTTGTCATTCAACTTCCAGATCATCCGTGGTACTTTACACTGATTTACTCCTCAGACTTCTTGATTTAGAGGTGTCAAACCACTTCTCAATTTGCGTATTGCTGCTGCGGAGTAGTTGTAGAGATCCCCATACTCACGACTGTATGCAACAATTCGACACTCAAGTTCACGTTTCTATCATTGGCATATGTAAACTATTAAGTGGGAGCAAGCATAGTGTCATTAAATAGTTGGATTAGAAAAATAATGACCATCCTGCCTAGAGATTGGCTATCCTTCTGAGGTTATATGAAAGTCACTATCAAAGATATTGGTAAGAGGTCTATAGCATGGAATTCTCTCGCAAAAGGTCAATCGACTCGTCTAGACAAGGCCGATAGCCTAGCTATAACCACTTGCTTTCTCTGTCGTCCCGTTCGTCGTTGATTGAGAAGAGTAAATGCAGTAAGCCTTCCATTTTTCCCTATCGCGTGCAGTAGCAGCCACGTGGGTTCTCCTCGCTGTGGAAATTCGCTGAGCGCCATATCTTCTTCTACGGTTTGCCTAAACAGCTGTGACTATCGAGTCAATGGTCTTCCTGTAGTGCATTTGACATTCCGAGGGAAACACCTGATAGACTCTTATCTACTGGTTGTCGTTAGATCGCATTACTGTCCGGCCTACCGAATCTCCAACAGCTTGGCCTAGAGCGCGACGTCGTTGATTTTTGATCACTGACGTAGGTTAAAATTTCAAATTTTTTTTTCTTCAAAAGTTGGGACATTCCTAGTGTTGACCTTTGACCGCGTGTTCGACAAATTTGAGTGATCTTTCATCCTGCTCACATAATTTTTCTTTCTAATCACGTTTCTGATGCTATGTTAGGGCAACAAGAATAGTTGAGTCGAAAAAGTGGGCACGTAACTGCTTGTTATTTCTTCTCTTCAATAAAATCTCAATGTTCTTTAATTCTCGTCAAGCCGCTTAGCTTTTCCTGCAGAGCTCTGAAGCTAGATTTGTCATGTTGATTATCCAGTCTAGAAAGTCGTAACTGACATTTCCGGAGATATTCATTACGTTCAATATGACTGGGATATATGAAACTACTTCGTTTTTATGAACATCTCTTTTCTCCAAACGTTTCCGTGAGATTTAGTCAAAGACTAATTTTCCCATAAACGCAGTCGAAATCGGTTACCATTTGTTTTGCCTTGACGATGCCTAGTATTATAAAATTGATGCCATCAGCAAAGCTACGACAGTGTCATTGTCGCCCATCAATTTTTATTTTATGTTATCCTATTCTTATTAATTTTCGGAAGACCGCCGACCCGATTCTTCATGAAAGCCTAGAAGAAAGATATGATGCTCAATTAATCCCTCAGAGTGAAGAGGACCCACTGGGCTACTCTTGCCACGCGATCGGGAAAAATGGAAGTATTGCTGGTGCCCGCTCGAGTCACTAGACGATGAACGCGACGACAGGTGATGTAGGTGATCCTATTCTGTTGTTACCATAACATATTGACAAATGGCAGTATACAATCTTGGCTAGATGGCTCACCTTGTCGTACATTTCTCCTTACGTCGCTAGTAATATCGTCACATAATGGTGATGTGTTGGCTGTGAAATCTTTTCATAGGCCGCGAAAGTAGATATGCTCTTGCTAAGGAGAGCTTTTATGACTGCTCTTGTTTCAACTGATTCGAAGTTCTTTCTCAGATCGATCAAAGTAAGACAGCACAGCCTTCCGTGCTTCTTCAACACTTCAATCAGTCCCGTTATTATGTACGTGGGATAGAGCAATGAATCTCCCAAAGCAGTGCATATTCATATGATAGGCCTTCATCCAGTGTCCTATGAACCCCGTCTAGGAAGACTACTAGAAGATTTGTTAACGGCAGACAGAAAGCAGATTGGCCGATAATTGCCGGTAATGTTGAAGTCTTTGAGAAATAAGCGATTCTGCTAATCTTCCATTAAAAAGCAACCTTGTATTCTGACATGTGAGGCGTGAGGAGGCGACCCAGTGTGCTTAAGAGAGCTAACAGAAGGTTCTTCAGGTGTTCTATTCAACAATAAACATGTGTTGTTCTACTCTTGTCCGACGAAAGAGGATGTCGAATTTTATGTGGAGAGAAGTGATGTGAAGACAAATCTATTCTCCATTATTTCATATGACGATGGGAGAACGTGGCTAATGAAGAGACCCAAACCGTATTTTCAATAGCTTTCTCTACTGCCTTTTTAGAGATTTTAATTATTTCTCCCGTGCGTCATTGTGCAATCATCTTGGTTTTATAGCTGGAGAGGTTTCGATGGGCTTCATGAATGCTCCAACTGCCCTCTCCAATTTGGCCTTAATTGCTGCACTTCTCCTTTTCAAAATCATCTTTTACCACTTCTGTGCAGTGCTTTCCAACTTCAGCCGTGAATTGTCTGTAACTCGTGCTATCCAACGTAATCTGCTCAGTTCAAGTGTTTTTGGCAACAAATGTCTCATGATGACTTTTGAATTCTCCACTTTTATAGCGCTTGCATGAAGACGCTCATTTTGTTAGATCTTCCGGTCGTATTCCTCGTCAATACTGATAATAACGTCGTCTTTCTAAGAGGGCAACAATGATTCAAGTTGATACCACGTTACGGTGACTTAAATTTCGTCATTTGAACTAAACTGCTTTCTCTCGTTCCCGCGAAAAATAGAATATTGCGAGAAGGCGATGTTCTGATTTCGTGTAGTTTTTGGGAAGACAGTGACATCGTTGAGCAGATTCTTCGATTAACCATGTTGTTATCTATCTCGTTATATTACTGTTTATTGGAGACTCTGACATTTGTCAATGAGAGAGAGGTTTTTAGAATTCTGAGTTACTATCGACGGTACTTGACGTCATGATAAAATCAGACATCCTCTCACCCTGCCTGTCCCATTGTAATCCAAGAATCCCATCATGACGTTCTTCTGGGTCCCGTCTTTGCATTAAATTTTTTAATGATGCCTTTAAATAATGTAGAGTCATTTTTGTAGATAATATCTTTTGCCAATTTTTTGAAAATTTGATTAAAATATTCAATATATTAGGTCGGTGCAAAAGGATCCGCGGATGTCAACCGATTATAAGGTGATAAATATTGCTTGTACTAGCCACAAAGCGTCGACTGTAGTTACGCTGGCACCTATAAATTCCATCTTGAGAGCGCATTAATCTTCAACGCCTTATTTCTATCATAAGAGGCAAGTGGCTGTGATGATAGCGATACCGCCGGAACGTTCGTGAGCCACGAATGAAGTGTGATATAACAATTTCTAAAATGGCTAAGAACGTTCTCAGAGACTACAAACATCTCTAAAGAATTTTTATAAATTTATATAAGAACTTCGTCATAACGTCATGGTCGGTGCACGGACATGACGAAAGTCGGTCCTTGTCTACACGTTTCAGCAATAAGCGTCTGACCCGAGCTGTTATTCGGTTGAGCAAAAAGTGCTGGGAAATATTGAAAAGTCCCATTTTTTAACACCTCTGGATCGCTTTCTATTGATAGTTTTGCATAGATTTATTTAGCCTAATAATTTCACCTCTGAAATGCCTATTGAGAAGTATGATTTGCATGTATTGATCCGCCGTTATCGGAAAAAAGGTTCAACGATTCTTAAAGCGTCTATGAGATCAATGTGGGTGAGGATGCTGGTACGGCCACAAAATTGACTCTGGGCAGATGGTTCGTTTAAACGATTCAAGAGGACAATTCTGACCTCAGAGACATGCCCCGTTCTGGCCGGCCGTCTATCTGGATGAAAGTGACATGCAAGCCACTTTGGATGCTCAGCCTTCATCGAGCACTCGTCATTTGGCTGAGCAGCTTAGTGTATCGCCACGGACCAATATTAATAGGTCGCCACAATATTATTTATCTGTCCACAAGAAGTATTATTAGAATCCGTATGAGCTCTATTCAATTATGGCCTTTTTCGATCAATGCAGCACTTTCTGAATGGCCGCTGCTTTGAATCCTTTTTTGAATTTGAAGAAGTACTTCAAGAATTTTTCGATTCAAAGGCGCCGGACTGGAAATTCGAGCAAATACGGGATCTTGCACAACGATGGCAGAAGGTCGTGGGCAATGGTGGTCTGCGCTTTGAAGATTAATTAATGTTGTTTTTGTTTTTAATTTGGGAATAGAAACAAACCTTCAAAAAACATCGGAACTTCTTTCTCTACGCTGGTAATTTTCTAATAAACCCATGCTCATGGCGAAACATGCATTTATATGAAGCATAGAATCCTCTATTGTGACACATTTCGAATAACAGTCCTGTTCAGATTATAAACGGCGTTAAGTGGCGGCGTTTCCTTGTCTCAGAAAGTCATACTGTTTTTATTCTCCTATCCTACATGATGAGGTTCTCTATATAGGAATTCTGTGCGACGATGTGTATTGTAGCTACAGATCGTCGCCCAAGTGCTTTAAGATTTCGGCATTCTAGAATGGCTCAACAATTTAGTAGCCTTTTTGTACTCGTCTGTACGCTGCTCTATCGAAATCTCTTCAAGTATGAAAGGATTGAAGCCCAGTTATTTTAGTGTGATTAGTTTTTGCCCATGTATACTTGTTAAGCTCTATATATGGGGCTAGATACTCGGGAGTAACTCGCAAGTCTCTTCCACAATTGACGAAGGGGAGCATATTTGTTTCCTGAGCGCCTCCCAATGCACCTTCTAGTCATCTGCTGGTTTTTGCCTATTCGCCTAGCACAATGTAAAGTTGGTATGTGCCAAAATGATGAGCGAAAAGCAGTTGCTCCATTGCCCTGGTTCACCAACGCTTCAAAGAAGCACGGCGTTCCTTTTGGAAGGAAATGGTCCGTGATCGTCATATCGTTATTCATAGATATACAAACGTTTGAACATATTCATCATTACCTTTATTATACTCTGCTAAGCAATTTCTGCACATTGAATCATGATTGTCATGATTCATTCAGATGATAGCAAAGTCCACTGTCCATCGTGCGGAGAGGCTTTGTCAGAAGTGGAAGAGATTGACGACGATATTGAGGCCACAGGATATATTCAGGTTTGCTTAACGAAGATTTTAAAATTTTGTGAAAAAATGGCTTGTTTCTAATGCTATCCTACGTCTAAAATAATGAAATTGCAATAAGTAAACGTTCGTGTAGTAATTTCAGTGATCAAAAAAAGATTAGTGAGGTTTAAGTAGGACCTGAATGGGAAATATGAAGGTTTGACTAGTTTTTTCTGCTTATCAAGAGAAGCACTATATTAGAAAAGAAGCTAAAGTCGCCGAAAAGTGGGCTGAAAAAATAGGCTGTAGTATAAAACGACTTAGTAAGGGTGAAACGTGGATTGAGTTCATGCCTGAGATTTAGGGTTATGCACATCGTTCATCATTTTTCAAAACATAATTGCGACATCATAACACTGCTTTAAAGGTGATTATAACAAAGTTCGATTCTTTCTGATTATGAAGGATCAAATGAAGAATCGACCTCATTAGCTGGAGAGGAACTTTTCATAGGAGTGTTAGTGACCACTCAAAAGCTGAAATTCAGGCTACTGCCCCTCGTCGCTGATTTCTCAAAACACCTTATTTGATGTTGCTGCAAAATTAGATTTCTTGCGATGCACATATTTCTCGCCGCACATAGCTCTTTCTTTGAGCTATTAATAGTCATTCGATAACGTAATCGTTTTTGATTCGAACGCTGTGCTTATATCCTTAAATACTTTTTTTCAAAAAGCACAAAGTAAAGTAAGTTGAATTCCCATCTGCTACCAAGGTGGAGGTATGCCAACTCACCTGCGGCTGACTGAGGCAGCCGATATACCTTGCACCGGTCACGTGACTGCCTTAGCCAGCCAGCCCTACGTGAACTTGCCAAACTCCACCTATCCCGTGGATGGGAATATGACTTATTTTAACTGCTCTGTTTCAGATAAACGGTCCTTTGAGATATAAGCACAACGCTGCAATCAAGAACGATTACGCTATCTAATGATTACTAATAGTCCAAAGAAAGAGCTCTGCCCGGCAAGAAAAATGCGCTTCTGAGACATAGAGATCACAGTGCTATATAAGTATGTTTTGGAAAACAGGCCATGTGAGGCTGTAGCCTGAAGTCTCAGCTTTCGATTGATTCCCAGAACGCTTATGAAAACTTCTTCTCCAGCGAATGAGGTCGGCTTATCATTTCTTCCCCTATAATCAGAAAAAATCCGAGGTTCTTTGGAATGTGAGGGACTGAAACCCAAAATTGTTCTGAACAGCGAGCATATCGTACACTTTTCCTGAATACTCGATGTTTTTTGCGAATCTCGGCTACAGTGGCGAAAGGAAGAGTATGTTATGCCTACTGAATGCTGGAAACCAGGAATTGAAGGTCTTCCTGAAAGGCAGTTAAATTTATGATAAACTTTCATATATCGGCCTGTTTATTTTGACAGTGTAAAATGTAAGGATTTTTGATATACTGCTAAAAACCAGTCTATGCTTATGCAACAATACGTACTCATATCGATGCATATGGAAGTGCATTTTGTTCAATGCACGCTGGCTCTGCTAAAGGTTTGACGTACCGTCATGCCGACGCCGCGTAAAGTTACATAGTTAGACAAAAAATCGCTTCGCTGCACTTATCGAATATCACATTCTGCTTTGACCACTCATGAAATTTCTTTTCTGCTTCATTTCAACTGTATGAATGATCTATATCTAGGTTTCAATAAACAGCCGATAAAAGAATGTAAAATGGCGTTCATATCAGGCGTAAGGCATCGAGTGTAGGTACGCTGACAGTCAGTGATCATTTCACTTAGCAACAGTTTACCATTTTTCGGCCCTCAATCCCTACGATAGGCAAGGGGCCGAGAAAAAGCACTGATAATGACGAAACCGCCAAAACGCGCGCCTGCTGAATAGTTACTATGGACAGAACATAATTCAATAGAGCTCAAAATAAAACGGCTGAAAACATTTTCAAAGACTATGCATTTACACCCATTAATAATGAAGTGTTTCATCTCTTGTTGTCCTTCGCTGCAGTCTTTGACGTGGCCACAAAAAACGGCTGAGAAATGTCAGAGCATAGGTCCTAATGGTACACTGCGAACATGCGGGCTCCTGTAAAAGGTAGTCTTAGTTTGACCCATTCTACATCCATTACGTTCCAAATTTCTCCCGTAGCTCAGCATTTTGTTATTAAATTTCACAGTCGAGCGCATGTGACGCAGTGGTTAGAGGTGCTCTGCGTCACACACGAGGTCGATGGTTCGATGTCGCGCTTATGGCTCATCAAACCATCCATCCCTCCGGGGTCGGGAAGTTGGTCCGAGATCTGTGTGGGAGGATAAGCAACTGACTCGGTTCAGCAGGAGGCCCACCGCGAGTCATTGTAAAGGCCAGATATGCATTCGATCACCTCAAACGATGTTAAAAATTGAAGACGAATGCATGGCGCATCTCTCAGGGAATGATCAACGCCGAGAGCTTTATCCTTTTATTTCACAGTGTGCCCTGCCATTAAGAATGATCTAGGCAGTAACTAGAGTTGATACTGTCATTTTTTGAGTCTTTGAAAAAAAGAAGGTTAACTCGTTGTCCTTTCCTGCTTGTCGAAATAAATTAGGTGAAAAGAGTGAGGCCTCCGTCAATACCTCTTTATCTACGATACTTTTTCCCAATCTAATCGTATTAATCATTCTTGTGCTACAACGTCCTTTCGAGCGCTTGTTGACCAACGTCACTGTTTCGGCTTTTTTTTTTGCATGTATTCTTTGATTTGTTTTGGCCGTTTAGTTTTCCTTCCCGTTTTGATTCAATTTATCTTTTGCGGTTCATTTATAATAACGGTTTCTTCCTAGTTACCTTCCGACGGTGTTAATTTCCGTCGAGCGATATGCGTTTTTGTATATGACTGATGGAACTGAAGCGCTTCGTCTACACTTGCGTCCTGAGAAAAGCAATAAGTCCTTTAGACTTACTAAGAAAAAAATTTTCTCGTCGTTGAATGTTCCGGTTAGCTTCCTGTCGGCTTCCACTAACTCAGGTTACGACGGTGTATTTTGCCGCCACTACCTCTCCTCCTGCTATCTCTCCATCTGATGTCCACAATGCGCTCGCCGTTGTCAATTTGCTATCATCAGTCAGGACAAGGTATCCGAAAAAAAATGGAACGTCATCAATAGTTGACGTGGATATTTTGAATTTGTTTTTCCTATTCAGTGACCAACGGCTTGGTCGTCATCCAAGTGTGCTGCAAGCAGTGTGCTGGGAGATGTGGTGCAATACACTTGCTCGCTGGTTTGGACCTGCCTCGTGTCAAGCCAATCTCCCATATTTCTAGAGCAAGCAAATTGATGTTAGGTCTAGCCTCACTTTCTTCTAGTTACAAGAGTGGTGAAAACTTGTGACACTCTGATATCCCTATCATAAGCTTCCAGTGAGAGTCAACTCCATCAGCGTAATCGACATTCGTGAAGACGACGAAAATCTGGCAGTTGAGCTGCCACTGAATTACAGAAATCTTTGTTATATGCTAATGCATTCCTTTCACAAATCACGTTTTATTCACTTCTGAACATCTTTTTTCGAATGAAAAATGGAAAGGTGTCCTTTTATGAAGATATCATAGAATTGTCATCTGTGAAAATTTAGACTTAGCTGCTGCTTCACAATAGAGAAAGCTTGGCCCATTGGATGGGCTTTCTCCAAGTACTCAGTGCTTTGACAATCCTGGATTTTTGCTTGATATCTCCCGTTATAATGGTTATCGACAGTGTCTATAATGTTTGCAGTGCTATAAAATATTTGAAGTGATCATTGCCGGTTTTTCAACTACTTCTGCTGTAAGAAGTCCTTTATCTTTGGGACATTTACAAAATTGTGAGTTACATCTAACAGTCGACTGTATCTCGCTTTTTTTTCAAAGATCAATGTCTCACTTATGAAAACTGACTGGCTGGTTAGCAATCTTGTCACTAATGTATGCTTGGACTTCAGACTTGTCGCTTCTTACTTGTCAGTCATTTACGATTTACGAAATAACAAGTTGTCTAACCTACAATTTGTGAAAAACTTGATAGTGTTCTACATTATTACAGAACCGAATGAGTACTTCGTGTTAAAAGTGCTAAATTTTGTTCTAAATCTTGCTTAAATGATAACAGACATTCTAACACTGAAGAAAACTATGAAAATAAAGACTAAAATAATGTAAGACATGACTAATGTAGTTTTAGAATGTTTCTAAAGAGATATGAACTGAAGTTGTTTATAAAATATGGACGTTACAATTAAGTTTCAGCAAAAATGTCCACGTTATATTATTAGAAAAGCTTTGAAATATGAGTTAGGATACTTAAAAGTCCAAATACGGTTTGAAGGGTGAAGCGATCAACGTTGATCAAGTCCTCAGGGATTTAAGTACTTTCTACCCTAACACGCATCATCATGGTGATTGTATGAATAGTTGACCCATAGAACAAAGTGCCACGCTTACAAATATATAGATTCAGTGTATTATTCTTCTAAATAAGTATGGTACCAACTCACCCAGCTCTGGAGGAATGAAGAGCTTAGTTAGTTCGGGGCGCGGCTTTCAAATAGCAACCATGTCCGTCATGGTGCACCTCTAACCATTGCGCTACATGATTCACGTAATTCGCATTTCCTGCTAGATCTCTCGTCGATGTGAACTTGCAGGTTGTGAAAACGGATGATCGTTCAGTGGCGCGGGATCTGGGAATCGTTACTTTTCCTTCTTTGGTGTACTTTCGAAGGAAACATCCAATTCTCTATGATGGTGATTCGTTTCCGCTTTTCTTTGTACATCGTCATGAGAACATTTATTTGTCTAATGCATTATTCATAGTTTTTTCGTCCATATTTCTATACCGAGATTCTAGGTGAGTTCAAGGATTCAGAGGAGGTGTTGCGTTGGTTACGATCTCATGAGGAGATCGTCACTTGGGATCTAACTGACGATAATTTCGAAACTCGTACGGATTCACATTCACCAGATGAGGGTACGCTCGATTGGTTTGTCATGTTGTGAGTTTTCGCAAGTTCAGTGTTTTCACCTTGAAAGTTCCTTGCTGGCCCTAAATTCAGTACTAAGAGATCTGACTGGGAAAGGTAGATAGAGATTTTAACCATTTTCTTTTTGTACAGAGCATTCCTGAAATTTGTGAAACTATTTTGATGGTCTTTTGAAAAATTCCTGTCTTGCAAGAAAAAACTTAAAGATATTGAAATGACGGATTGGTATTCATAGGAAAAAGAGTATAGTTGAAATGTCTGAAGTATCCATAAAAATGGTGTAATAGGAATACCAAACACTGCAATAAGAAGATTTATAGAACTGCACTTTACGATAGCAGCCAATTCAATTTGTCTAATCAAATTAAATACTTTTTGCAAGTTACCGTAGCATTGTATGCGACCGACTACCATCAGAGACGTTTTCCTCAAAGAAAAACATACGGTGATGAATTAACTCGACTCCATATCTGCAGAGCAACTGTTTTTCCCTCTGTTATTAGCGATAATAGTGGCGCAATTACTTGCAAGTTATCAAAGGCTACTTACTGATAATTGAATGTTGCAATTAAGTATTGTATAATAATTGCAGTTATGATGCTGATGAGCCACCATGCAATTCGTTCATCCCCATGTGGGAAACGGTCGCTCATAAGTAGGTTGCCGTTTTTCTTTGATAAAGGCGAAGTAATTAGATTGTAATCAATATAATAATATCAGGTGTACAAATATGACTCCGCCGTTTTTTTTTTCTGCTGTAATACTAGTAAAAACAAGGATACTTAAGTTCTTTTTTTTGTTTTAAAGTGCTTCACGAACGCTATATATTTAGAGCCTTTTCATATACGAATTGTTATGTGATTGTTTTTATAGGATTTTGACGATAAGGACTTTTGTACCCGAAAAACGCCATTTTTTGAATATGCTAATTTCTCATTTGATTTCGTAATTTAAGGTGGCATCTTGACGGTGCAAGGTCGGGAAAGTAAAGCGGGTAAGGTTAAACCTTCTCAAACCTCCCACTTCAACTCTTTTATGCCGTTTTCAATCGATTTTGCAACATGAAGTCGAGTGTTATCACACAACAAAATTGCAAAGTCCGATATTTTGATACGATTTTTGCAAAGACGAGTTGCATAACCTCGGTACCGATCAATGGCGCTCTTGCGAACATTCTGGTATAAAACTTGCCTGTACTTGCTAAAGATGAAGCTTACTCCAAGTTCATTAATCTTGTGCGCCGCTTCACTAGCATCGTTCCCCTACACGCCATACGTGTATGAGTACCAAGTATGGGCAAGTTCTATGCCGAAATGTTGCAAGATAGTGCACAATTGAATGATACCAAAGCCAAGCAATTTCAACTACCTTTGATCAGTAAACCTGCAGAGTAGAGTTTCCGTAAATAGTGTTTTCTGAGTACAAAAGTCGTCAATTGCAAAGTCTTATAATAATTATCATTTAAAAAACTCTTTACGTGAAAAACATAGATATATAGCGATCTTAGCGTACTTTTCAAAAAATTTGCACTCCTCTATTTTCACTATTATAACAACGAAAAAAGGTGGAATCTTATTTCTACACCTAGTATTATGTGTGAAATCTCTGACAAGTTAGCCATGGCACGTCTGCAAAAGGCTTGTAGAGAACAAAGACCGGAGGCAACCAATCATTGGCTCTAATGCACGTAAATTCAGATGACCTCCAGTCCTGTTTACGATAGGTTGGATTGTCTTGTACCCTCCGCTTACACAAATAATCCTGACAATTCGCAAATCTTTCGCGTCTATTGGGCCAAGTGTCTGCAACGAGGAGTACATGGGAGGCGATTCCTGGTCGCTTTCGCAAAAAATGCTCTATCCAGAAAAGGCGATAAATACGCGTTATCTGACGATTCCTGACAGCATGGGGATAGGTTGGCTAAATTAGGGCTAAAGGAAAAGCACAGCGAGAGCCGCGAAAGTATAGTGGGAAATTTGGTAGGCCCACGAAAAAGGTGATCGTAGGCTCAAAGTCACCTCCAGTTCTGAGTTTTACTCGTATCTCAATTTTCTTATGGGTGTATTTCGCACCGTCTCCTGCCGTCAAAATGAATGTGAATTGTAAAAAGAGATCAAACACTAGTTTTATTCGCATATTATTTGATATTATGCTAGAATCTTTTGATAAATTTGTTTGATAGGTGTGCTTTTATGTCGTCAAAAAGCTGCATAACATTCAATTCTAAAAAGTCTTTCAGGCTTCGTGGCCTAGTGAACGTCGGAAAAGTCGAAACATCTGTGAATGATGATGTCACTGAAAGGTTTCACATAGATGAGAATGACTGTCCGACATTTCTGCTGTAAGTTAAAGTTAAATTTTTCGACAATAGAAAATGGAAGAACGTCGAAGGTCTTCTGATGAAAAGGGTTTGCAAGAAGATAAACACTCGTTTCCGATATTGTTTTCGTTTAGACTTCATCGTGGTAAAATGTATCGCTATAAGGAAACGGCAAAGGACGTGCGAACTCTTGTTAATTTTGCCTTATATAAATTCAAAGAGCAAAGAGGAATGAGGTATGAAATTCATAAATTGCTGATTTACTTGCACTTTTCTACATTTTTGAAGACTTGTGAGAGTGAAGCTAGGCAAGAAGCGATTCTGATGTAATAACAAATACTTTCTTTGAGTTATCGATGAGATTTAGAGAAAAATCGGGGACAGAAAAAGGCAAACAAAGAACAAGAATCTGTAAAACACGAAAGTTCAAGAACTGCTAGGGCCTCTACCTATGAGAGATTATTCTCATGTTATAGTAGAATAGCGAATTAAAACCTCACAATTCGCTCTTCTTTAATTATCGGAATTTATCTATCTCTAATTTGGAAAAGCATGCCCTTTTGTACAAAAAAAGTTATTGTTTTAGGTTTTTGTCCTCTTACTCTTTGAAATGTGAGAAGTAGCCACGGTGTCAAAGAAATGCTAAATGATAGTGAACTCTCCCAGCGGCAATAGGCACCGACAACAGACATTGTGATAAAATAACAAGAAAACATTTTTGATATTTGAGAGAGAGAGATCATAATAAAATGACAATGATTTCACTGTCCTATTTACCATACCACTATCTAGTTGATGGTATTTCAGGGTTCCAGAACCACCGACCGCTATCGAACATCTATATGAATTCACAAAAGAGAAAGTCGTTAGCATTTTGGTGAGATTTGCTTGAAAATTCTCAAATTTCATTCCATAAGTCTGCAAAAACTCCTGCGAAATCCTTTAATAGATCAATAACGGTGTGGTACAAGGCACCTTCGAGAACAGTTATCCTGTACATTATTGAAGCCTACATTAATACATTTATGTCAGTATGGACGCTATAGTGTCCATATACGAATGAACAGTCCCCTAAGTTTCTCCTTCCAAAAGCTGCCTTTCCTGGCTCGAACTACTTTTTTCCTTCTTTCCTTATTAACGAACGATGCAACTACTCTTTGAATTCACTAATTTTGGTGCTTTTTTAGCAGTGATACGATGTTATGAAGGTCATCCAAGTGTATAGAGTGGTTCGTAAAAATCTAACCTGAGATGGGAGTTGAACTACTTATTTCACCTATACACGGACGCAAATACTTGGTAGCTTGACTGCTTCTAGTGTCGATATCTCCCTACCCAAACAAAACCGTTAAAGGCTGGTTGCTGACAGCTACGAAAGCGACGGCCTCGATGGTGTAATGGTAGCACGCCCCTACATGGTTGAAATACGAGTTCAACTCCTGTCTGAGATCGCATTTTTGCGTACTACTCTATACTCTTAAATGCAATGCTATCCCAAAGTACTCAGTAGGCCCCATTTCTCGGGTCCATTTATGTACTGACTTCACTGCACTTAGATCGCACTTCAACAACGCGACTCTTTGATTCGGTTGAGAATTTGCTAAACAGCTTTTGGGAGGGGTTTATTTGCCATCATGGATCCCGTAGCGACCCTACCTAGGTTTTTTGTAGGAACAAATCCTCAAAGATAGTGTTACTGATGTAGAGCATACTGTAAAATTTTCGTCGCACAAGAAACTTCAAAAATTCTGTCATCCAATACCTACTTATTGACAGCTGAAACAAAGAATAAGACTGATTGATACTAATGATGAGCGTAATTGATGCATCTGAATTTAGCTGATGTGAGTCATACATCACTCATCTAGGGCGATGATTACCGATAACAGTAAATAGTCGTCGGTTAAGCACATATATGTGTATTTCTACCGTTATTTTTTTGAATTTTTTACTGTCTTGGAAAGCCGAGCGAAATCGACCTGTAAGAACTTTGAAACTTCTAAATCATTCAGTGTGTTTTTTTTTCCGTTGAATTCGGTGTCGAGAATGCAACTATAAAAACAATAAAACCCTGAAAGTCGTAGGAGGTTAACCGAATTTGATCCAAATTTCATCGTTTTTCCTTTGCTAACAGGTTCGTGGTGCGAAAATCTACTATCCTCCTAGAGCATAAAAAATGTTCTCATGGTGAGAAATATGCTACGTTGATTGTCTTCTTGTGATTGCTTGGTCGGATGTCTTCGTGGTAGTCACTTGACTAATCATCGTTGAGAACGATCGTTGACCCTACGTGACACGGCAGTAGCCTTCTCTTATGATATCAGCTCCCTGTGGGCTGTGCAGAATTTTCTCTTATGCATTTGAATGAATTTAATGTGTTTTCGCCTTTTCAATTTTCTCATATGAAGAAAAACATCTGAACGAATATCAAATCTACTCATATTTGATATGTGGTGCATATCAAATGATTCCTACAAAGTTAAGTCACAGCTGCTGACAAATAGTCATTATCGGCCCACGTTCGCTTTATAATTGCTTCCCGTATTTCTAAAGTGTTTTTTAATCTATATGAATTATCTTCAACGGCATACTCCCATGATTAGAGAAGTTCTGTTCGAGATGGATGGATGGATGGAAGATGGGCTAGTGCAGTGTATTGAATCCAGTGTTTCCCTTTCAGTGGCTCATCTTCCTGCAGAGAGCTCTTTTACAGTCTGTGAGAATGTTCAGATCCTTTACCGGTTGGTACGTCAGAGCCATACGTGCGTTTCGGCGTTATCGCCCGCTTTATCAATAACCCACGTCCCACACTGAACCATTCTTCATAGAGGGATGGGAAGACGTTGTTTATGGTGATAGTACGTGATATTGTGTTGTCACCTTTCTTCGGTCAGTGGATTACGGTAGTGACATGTAAAAATCCATCTCATTGACTGTTTTTGAACCTCACTCTTAACATTCAATATAGTCTATGAGAATGTTCAGAGCTTTTTCCACGTTGGCACGTCAGAGCTATACGCACGCTTCAGCGGTTCTATCACCATGAAAGTGTGGGGCGTGGGCCACTGATGAAGCGGACGACGCCATTCTCACAGACTATATTGAATGTTCAAAACGAGGATCAAAAGCAGTCGATGAGATGGATCACTACATTTTCCCCACCGCTCTTTCAAGGCACATTTTCTGCTCAGTTGTTAGCCTGTGCCAGGCATCTTTTATCAAGCGCGACGCAAGAAAAGCTGTTCATCACACTCAATAGTTACCGAATAAACCTTTCGGATGGATTAGTTGACCACTAATTTAGCTAGTAATTGACTACTTGTTAATTTGCAGCCACTATTATGAATCATATGAGGTGGATTATAACAAGATACGGAAAATGGTAGTATACATGTAATAGATACGACAGAGTAAAGTATCCTCATAATTCTGCGATGTATACAACCCCTTAAATTTTCAAGTTATCGGAAAATTATTATCTGTTTTCTAATAATCAATAGTTCCGCAAGCAACATGAAACTAGCCGATGCGGAAGTCTCACAAATTAATATGGGGCACTGAGCGATAATAGTGAGATCGAAAAAGCTAGTGCAACAATAGTACGAGTTTTGATATAGGTGTACTTTAGTTATGTTAAGAATAATAACTTAATTAGTAAACTAACTACTCAAATTTTAGGATGATAATCAGATGGTGTCGGTGATTGGTGTTGGCGGACTCATAGTGATGGTTGCCGTGACGCTCATCATCAAAGCTTATCGAATTAAACAAGCGGACAAGGCGAAAAGCGCATAGACAGAGTTATTCGTGTAAATTTTGTTTTGATTAATCTTCGTGTAGAGAGAGAATCGTCTTGCGTTCAATTGATTTCGTTACCACTGCCTTGACTAGACAAGATGTAAGAGATGTGACAGTGAACGTTTCGAGATCGTGATAACCGACATCGAATCATAATCGGCTACCAACATCGTCATATTATTCCTGCTCAATCGACGTCAGATTTTTGCCAATCGTCGTCACGTCCCCACCACATTGATCATGGTTCCGACGTTGAACGCTCGTCGATTGCCAGTCATAATATCACTTCATTTCTCCTCATCTTAAAGTTTAACCCTTTGACAACGACACGGCCTATGTTAGGCCACGCCGCGCGCCGCTCCTGCGGCGACAGTTTGTAGTATCACGCGCTGCAACAGAAATATGAGAATCTATCTATCATATTGAGATTCTAATGGGACATTGTCAGCATCCAATAATGGACTATGATTTTAAAGGTTTCTATAAGAGTAATTTTAGTGAAAGAATAACCCTCATTTTTTCAAAAGGTTATATTTGGACGAAAAAGCTACCATTTTCACTATAGCCCTTCGCTTAATCGCGTCGCGTGCCGCGCTAAATTGCAACGTCTTTGTTAAGGGGTTAATCAGGTTTCAGTATTACTACTTAGTGTCTTGTCTTTGTTCGTTCTTTGCTTTTATTATAGTCGTTATCAGAGTCGTTTTATAACATTTCAGTTAACCGTTTTACGATCTATGCTCGTTAAAACGGTCGCTAGGTTACCGCGCTTTTACCTGTGCGTATGAAGTATATGATTTAGTACGTATATGTGAATACGTGTGTATGTGTGTATGTGTTTGCTCAACACTTTTCTCAATACCGCTCATTAAATGATATCAGCAACTTGGTGGAAATATAGCTACAAATAGTTATCAGTTCGTTTCCATAGAGAGAGAGCGAGCTGCGCCACTACACAATAATGTTTTCCACTTCTCGCATACCATCGCTGTTGCACTTCTCCGCCTATTCCACATAATGGCGATGATGACGTAAAGGTGTTGTTTCCAATTTATACGCTTGTTTCCAATTTATATGCCCTTATAATTCTTTCCTTCAATGAAAAGTTCTATGATGTTCATTCTATAGCTTATTTTGTAGCATTTAACCACCGCACAGCCCCACCTCCACATCTACTCATACTGCTCATTTTCGTTCATCTAAGTATTTATATTCGCATAGAACAAATGAACTTTGATTGGAATTCTGATACAACCTGTCAAACTTACTTTCTCTTCATGATTTTTTGTTTTTATTGACATTAGCCCCTATTCATCCTATCTTCTCACTCTTATCCGTTTTCATTTTTCAGCGTCCTTCTCGTCCAGATAGTTTTTCTTTCCATAATTTTATAGTGTCATTACTGTGGTGTTATATTTCGTAATGTTATTGCTGTAGCGCTGTCTTGTATAGAGGTGAACTTCACAGTCATTTTTGTGAGCAACAGTGATTGAAGAGATGAATAAAAAGCTCAGAAATGTTGAACGTGTCATAGATAATGTGATCTAATTAGTTGTAAACTACTGAAACTATGGAGATCATCAAAAACACTAAGAATGTGAGAGAATCATCGAAGTATGAACGAAATGAAGCCAAAGTCAAAAAGTAGAAGAAACTTGAAGGGAATAAGAATGAACGAGATGAACGTATGAGATTTCTAGAAGCTCATCTAACAAGAAAATGGTCACTTGTTTGACTTCTGTTTATGAAGTAGTTAGGAATCGTACTCACACTGCCCAAATCATTTGACACCCATAAATAATGGCGTTTTTCTTACTAATTGTTACCATTGTAGACCTTTGTTCTTTTCTTCATAACTACATATTTCTCGATATAATTGATGACATCTCCATTCACAGAATCAAATGTGCACACCGAAAGAATGACTTCATCTTTCCTCAAAAATGGAGGGTGAGTTAAAGGTTTAGCTTCTTTCTATCGTGAACGAGTGACTTATTTCTTCTTCAAATAGTCAGGTAATATAGCGTAGTGGATGGAGACACCCTGTAATGCATAAGTGTTCGTTGGTTCGACCCTGCACTTTAGGGCAGGCTAAATTCTTTAACACTCTTGGATTGGCATATCTGTGCCATTTCGTCTGCGAGAATGAGTATACTGATATACTACATTAGCACCTTCTACAAGGCACCGTTTAAGGCAGTATCAAGACGGTAATCAAACTTTATGAGTATTAGGTTACTTCTATGACGTTTGATGAAGTCAGATGAGTTGACATATCCCTTAGGGATTGATTAACACCAACAGCATTGCCCTTTCATAGGTTGCACTCATAGCCATATTCATAAAAATATATGAATATACTTCAGCAATTCTGTTCTGTCCATCTATTGGACAAAAATTTCGCAATTAAATGACTGAGAACTATAATAGAAACTGATTCACAATAACCTTCAACAGGTACACTCTATGTTTTCATCTCACAAGAATAAGACAAACCACATGTGATTGTACCTTGCCCACGTTCCGAAGCAGAGCCTATCATTATATGACGCGGGGCTGCCCTACTCGCCTTACTGCCTTATTAAGGTTTAATTGAATTAACGAAAAGCCTTCTCGGCAGCGTCTGACGCGTTACCGCTACAAACGGTCTCTCGTTGTTCAATAGTGCAGACTTCGAGTTCCCGTCGGTTGCTAATGAGATTCTAGGTGATACAGGTGATTGCTATAAAATTGGCCGACTGCTGTTATGACTTACAAACTCTATTTACTACAACTCGAAGCAGACAAATAACATTACGTAGACCGATACGATTTAACTGTTATTCGAACCGCTTTCGAGCAAATTCTCTGTGAAAGGCTACTGTATGTGCCATTAATAAAACAGCCTAAAGGAGATCGATGAGTCAAAGAACTCATTGCTTGCACAAAAATATCATCATTAACGAGCGCTTCAAAGTGATGAACTTCTTTCGACACCTTCCGTGAATTCCACTGCCCAAACTCTGATCATCGCCATTAATGGGGATTAACAAAAAGTATGATCACTTTTGACACTTTGTTGACTCGTCTTCACAGTTTCTTGCAATGCTCCGATCCCAGTTCTTCTAGCATTCAATTCGTTTTTTCGTATTCTTTTTAGAACATCGTAAAATACTGGTTGAGCACGTCTCCTTGCAATCTCGAGGGCAACCTGGCTGTGACGTTCGCTGGGGTGTTCGCTGTTGACTGCCGGAAATATCAGGGAGGGGGTTGACTGTGACCCCATCGCGTTGTAACGAGCATCACAGACACTCAGCTACCACTCCCAAAGTTACTATAATGCACGGCAGAAGGAATCGCAGCCGAAGCAGAAAAATGTCTAAGACCTCGAGTATGATTTGTGCAACTAAACTCACAAATGGAAAATAGTGGCAGATTTTCTAAATAAGGCGGAACATTGGCGCTCTCTAATTCTAAAGAATGATCAGCAACCATTACTAGCCGTCTATATCTTGATGGATTTACTAGCCGCTTCTCAACTAAAATCATTTCCAAATAACTCATTTTGCTGAAGCGAGTGATTCAAAGAGGTACCGGATGAGAAGTTGTGGTAGTGCATATAGAATGATGTGTGTCGTCGTGAACTTTCGGATACAATGCCGTAAGAAATTTTGTCGTGCTTGCTCGCTTCTGTCTAAATAGAGCCATAACTGTCGTTGAGATGACCATGCTCGATGATAGAGGAGCTTAGGCAACTGATCGTCGTTTACCGCGATATAGTGAGCAAACTAAATCCTTTTTGAAACTGAGTATATCGTTGAAATTGTCATGATTTAAGATATTGAGTGATTAGTGAAAGTCGAAGGAAAACCTTTGTCTAGCTAAAAAAATGCTCAAAACTAAAACATAGTTTTTTTTTGATACAGCGTATTAAAATGGCCATTTTAGATAATGCATCATTAGCATTCCAGTAATTTAAGCTATCGTATGACCAGTAAAACTCTAAGCCTTAGCAGAAAACGCTTCTTTTTCCTCTCAGTGGGCTGAAAATGAGTACGGATTACCAGAAAAGTTAAAGTTAAAAGAAAAGTAACCAGAAAACTATAAGGAATCGACATGGCTATATTGTTATAGATATTTACTACAATCTCTTCCAACATCTACCCCTTGCATAAAGGTCATTTGAATTACATTTCGCCCCCTAATATTTCTTCTGTGGCTTTTCAACAGAAATTAAGTTCTCTATTCTAATATTTGTATATCGTAAGGCAAACGAATGTGAAGATGGAGCAGGACTTTGTAATTCGAAAAAATATGAGAATTTCTAACACTCATTAAAGATGTAATATTTTCATTCAGATTGTAATCTATTAATAACGCTTTGAAAACAAGCAAACGGTAAAGAGATAGGCTACAAATATTTCATTCTACTACAACCAGAACGACAAAATGAATTCGCTAGCTTTGTTGACGTCTATCTCACAACGTACAAAATTTCAGCGACATTTCCCAGAATTCACTACTGAACTTAGTTCCAAAACACCCAGTTAGCAAATCTTCGAGAAATGCTCACGAAATCAATAGATGAGGCGGCTACGTACCTACAGTTACGAATCTGATTTCACTTTGTTCTATGGAGCTATCAATTTCTATAATTCATTGTTTTTAATCTCCTCCTTCTATACTGCTGTTTTATTCATTCCTTTCCATTCTCTTCTTTCCATCAAGGATTCGCTTTCTCTTCCTTTCCTGCTTTCACTTTTTCACCATTTATTGAAATGTGTGAAAATTTTTCAGATTACCACTCAATTTGACAAATTTCCTAGACTATATATGTATATGCATTCTTCTTTCCTTCTAAATTAGTTTACTGACTTCCTTATTTTAGCGTCTATTGGATGCTGAGGTTACTCGCTTGGAAAAAATGCGAAAATCCGTCGAATTTTCAGCTTCGTTGTATTGCTAGAGAGCACTTGGAAAATAACACAGTGTTTTTGTTGTATTTGAATAATATCAACAAGCTTCGACTTGGTATTACATGCGATGTAGAAATCCTTATGCGCAGCTAATCCTTGCAATCAGATCTCTTCAACTTAAAGTCAGTCTTTCGCAACTAGATCTCTTCGCTTTGGATTCTTTTTCTTCTCATTACGTGCAAGTCTAGAGGAGTAAAAAACTTGGTTCATTCTTGTTTCGTAACCACTATTACAAAAGTATCAATGATCACTGTGACTCATCAAACTAAGGAGACTACGAACTCTTTTTGACGAGCGGATGTCATCGACGTTGTCCAAATTTTGCGCATTGAATAGAAAACTGAGTAAGAAACACCCAAGAGAAAGTGATTCAATTCTGAATCATTCATGTTTGAAGTTCGTTCCAACATGAGATATTTGACATTTCACGTTGACGGGTAGATTCTTTGAAACATATTGATGTTTTAATGCTGATCGTTCTCGTTCCCATATGTGCTTCATCAATGACAAAACATAACAATAGCACGTCGTCATCAGAAAACTTGATGTCATCTGCTTTTCCTCTCACAACAGCAGCAGCAGCAGCAGCAGCTGTCTCCATGACGTCAAGAGCTGCGCCATCTATTACTACATGGATAAATTTTTAAAAAGGGAAAAGTATATTTATCTCGACCTATGTACGATCTGAAGTCACTAATAGAGGTGCCCTATATACCTAAATTGCTTACTAGAATATCCTGATCACTGGAGATATACAACTTCAAAGTAATGAAATTTGACTATATTACTGAGTTCTGCGAATTAGTGAATAGAGGCCTTAACAAAGTCACAATGTTTATAATACGTATCGATTGGCCTTAGTTTGGTCGGTTGTCTCGAATTCTGCGGATGCATTTGTTTGTTTCTACGAATTCTCTCTAAACAATCTTACAGCGCTCACATCAACTTATGCCATCGTCCAAAATCTTATCTTACAAGTGCTCTGAAGTATCCAAGCAAGTAGTGAGCTACGCGAGTTGATATTGTAGTCCATAAATGGTCTGACGGGAGTCACAATGTATACGATACGTATCGATTGGCTGCAATTTAGTCGCTCGTGTCGATCGATACGCACACCATACATTGTGACTCTGTGCTATTTTACACTCGTTTCCCTCCCCCACACCCGTTCCATTTCGTTCCGTTCCGTTCCGTTTTCGTTCCGTTGATGTTTGCGCCATGGTTGTCGCGAATGGCGCCGGTAGATTTGTTGTTTTGAGTTCTCTCTAAGTCTTATACCTTTTATGTCAACGTGTAAATTGTATTACTTCCACCATTCCCACTCAATACACACCAAAATCTGGCTGGCATTTATGCTGTAAAACGCATGATTGATTCCATTATTACGTTTTACGCTCTGCTCGTGTCTGGTAATCATCGTAATCTGGACAATTTGCAATATTCCCTACAGCTGAACACTGAAAGAACTCGGCGCGATCTATCATTCAGGTGTTTGTCGAATGTCTCTGGCGTTCCTATAGCGCCATCTACATAGACAGATTATTTCTATTAAGTACTTTTTCCGCTAACTTGTAGTCGTTTCGAACAAGTTCTGAAGTACATCGGAATTTCTCAAAATCCAAAGGTGAGGTGATCGACGATTATTTAGAAAAATCCAGTTAAAAAATGCGTAAATTGTGGTTGAAGTACATCAGATGCATTTCCAAAAGCAATTCCGCCTTCCTTTTCTAAAAGAAGCGGTATTCTTTTTTTTCTCAGTCCATACCGAGTCACTTTAGTTGCGCTTTTGTAGAAGATTACGGTACTTTCCCTCTTTGCGTACACCTGTATTAATTGCTAAACTGCACAGATCATCTCTGCAGTAGATCGTGTCCACAATAATATCAACGTATTGTTAGTACCTCTATTTAATCTAATCGTCAAAAGGAGCAGTATGGATACCGTTTACTGGTTATGACAAAGCACTTCAGTTTGAGATGTTAAGACAATCAATCTGCGTAGGCTATAGTTTAGAGAGTTACGAAAGCCCAACTGTTTTCGTTCATGGCGATTGTACACTGCAAAAACTTGTCCTCTCTTGCCATTTAACTGGTCATAATATGGTATACAATGTGAATCAAATAGAAACCGCATTGAAGTTTGAGATTATCCAGTGCATGCCTCTAATGTCAGCAATAAGATCTATAGAGACGTTTTTCATATATTTCTATGTGGACCGCATAAAGATTGAAGAATGAGATGCTGAAGAAGAAATCATGCATATTAAAATTGCTGTGCATTCTCACGAAATGCTTAATAGGAATTTCGCAGTATGCCCCATCAATAGTCAACGCCATTGCATCGACGGAGGCGAATGTTCCGAAGGGTGTCAATGTACAATAGGAGGGGCTCATCTTTCGGTAATGCCAGTCAGTCTGCCTGACAACCCTTCTAGAAGTAAATCATCATTTGGAATAGACGCCATTGTGGTAGAAATCCTCCGTGGGTGGTGGCAGTCTAGGGTAAAGATCTACTTACGTATCGGAGAACTTCATGGGAATTCCTTTTGAACTGAGTGGATTACGGTAATGCATTTGGATTTCATCAACAACTCGTCGTGAATTATGTTGTACGAAAAAACCATGCCTTTTTAGGTCAATGCTATAACCACAGTAGAGTTCGAACTTTCCGAAAGTCATGTACACCAAGGCATCTCTACCAAATTGACTGAAGTAGAGCAACCTTGACATGTCTGTCTTCAGTAAATTTATGTTGAGCGAAAACTACCTTACTTATACTCCCTCAAACATATCTATGTATAGAAAAATCAATAGTGGTCAACTCTTTTTTGAATATTTTTAGATCCATGCATCACAATCAATTCGTTCAACTTTCCTTCCAAAATAAATATCCCTCTCCAGTCGTATCAGATCCGAATGATTTATGGAGCTCATCATTCATGGACTTTACATCTGTTTTGAGTCGCAAGTGTTAGTTATACGAGCACTAATGCATGTGGCTAGAAAAAGAGTAGCTCTCAATATTGTTTCTTAGTTACGCTAAACTAAACTTTGATAGTAAGAGTCTGGTCAATTTAGCCACAATGCAAGGGCTGTCGCGCAGGAAATTAGTCATTGATTGCTTCGCGGTGACGATCAATATGCATGCATTCCATTTAATGCTGTTTTTCGGGAAAATCCATTTAGATGGCCTTATTTCGTACGCTAAAGCGTCCATTTCTCCTTACGTAACCATGGAAGTACGCCTATTTTGTGGCCCGACTAGTAACGACCTTTATACAGGTCACATCGGCCACAATGTCCTGCAAATTGGAAGCTGTGCTCGGTTTTCATACAATCAGTTTTTTCTGCGTCTTGAAAGATTTTGTGTAATATATTATCCTGTGTATGTTTCTGTTCTTATGTACACGCTGCCATGTTTTTGATGCATATATAATTCTTATATGCAATGAAAAAACTCGTTCACCATATGATCTGACTGCTGTCAATTTTTCATCTAAGTTTTTTCATTTGGTCATTTGACACTCTCATGACTGCATGACCTCTATAGGTGTCACACAACGCTAAATGAATGGCCGTTTTCAACTCCAAATTAAATCATCTCAACTAACTGCAAATTTTGTCAGTTATATAGACAAGTTTTTTCCTGAGGGTAGAAGTTCCCATTTTACCAAGAATAATTTCTGATTTTCTGGACCTCACTTCAAATATCTCTTTCACTTTTTCAAACAGCAAGAAAATGAACGAATAGTATTTCGTCTGTTAGTACTCACGGGTGGTTTGCTCATGTTATTATTGCCGTTCTAGATTAGGGATATGGGAGGACACAATATAAAAGCAAAGCATATAAGATTCGCGATGGAGTAATATTCTCATATGGATCTTTAAAGCTCTAAACATCCTAAGACCTTGTTTATTTCTGCTATCGACTGCTTTTTACAGACCCGCTCAAAATAATTTAATCTGATAAGGATATCACCTTATTACCTATTACCTTTGTTATTGTTATTACCTATTATTACTTTGTTACTTATTACTATTATTACTATTATTACCTATTATTACTTATTATTGTTACCTATTATTACCTATTATTATTACTTATTATTATTATTATTATTACCTGTTATTGTTTTGTTATTACCTTTGTTTATCAAAGAAAAAGTCACGGTAAGTTGCTGGAAAAACCAGCTTTGTCGCAGAAAACATTACAATGTCTATTTTTCGACTTTGATATTTTCTCACGCAAAAGTGATTATAAAAGCTTGAAAAGAGCTCTCGAAGTTGATCAATTCTAAGGGATGATCCATGCATTTGACTCCATCAACAATGATTAGGAGTGGCTGAATGCATATTTGGTCTTTACAATGACTCGAGATAACATACCGATGTGTCAAGTCACTGATGCCATCCTCCCAGACAAGTCTCCTACCAACTCGCCGACACAGGAAAAAAAGCTTAGTGAACTTAGACATAGGATCGAACCAAAACAACGTTTATTGCACAGCGCCTCTGACAACTGAGCTACACGCGGCCTAAGTCAGTGTAGCCATCAATGGTTATATGTCATGATAGCTATTGAAAATTAGACGATAACAAGTTGATTATGAGAAAAATGATGCTGCACATTGCATGCAGTGCCAGCTCATAGATGCAGAAGCACCACTGCGACTTTTCTTTGACTACACTCTCTGGGCCACACAGTCTTCAGCAGCAATAAGTCTTTCACCGAAAATGAGTAGTTAGGTTTGAAATTATCGAAAAGGCACCTCTTCCTGAACGATCTGCGGTTCCGCATCCGCACTGGATAGGCTAACAATCGATCCATGAAGTATGTTTAGGAAATCTTCACACCAAAGCAAACCATTGGGAAAACAATTGTGACTTCTATAGAGGTCATGCTGCCCTCTGTGCGGCATTGTCTATTACTTTCTGGAGAGGTCATCTCGTCGCGAACGTATTAAAGGTGGTTTTGCGGTGAACTTAGTATTCCAATAGTACGCGCCTTAACCTAGCGCACTTTTGAAGAGTAAACCTTCCACTTAGAAGTTCTAAAGTCGACCATCCCAGCTCCTCCTAACTTTCCATGTTGTCATGTTTCTAAAACATCCAAACACCGACTAACAGTAAACGTGAAAAATTTCAATGTACACTGTTCAACAAATCACGTTCTCAGTATATCAGAGAATCCAAGAATGTTGATGGAAATGCAAAACTATGAAGCGTACAGGAATCGAACCCGCATGTTCTCAAGATAGCCGAGACCAATAATGCTGATTGACCTGCAAAACTTTGAAACTCGGGTGGGAATCGAATTTCCATCTCACCCTTTTCGGCGGCGTCGGTGACCATGACGCTTTGTGTTGCAGAAAGAGTGATAGCAGAAAAGGAGCTCGAGTAGTGCAACAGGTTAGCGCACGCCCTCGGAACGAGTGGGATTAGAGTTCGACTTCCGACCGAGATTCAAGGTTTTGTATATCATCAAGTTATCGGATATGTAATATAACATCATGCTACTGCTGAAAGCGATTCAACAGAAACGATTTCTGTTAATTAGGGATATCCGAAAAAGTTGAGTGGTTTGAAAAATTGTAAGAGTAGGCGCCTTGACCTAGCAGATCCTTTTGGAGGATACACCTATCACTTAAGCTGAGCTGGCCAAAGCCAATTATCCCGGCTTCTTAATCCCTGAGTCATCATGCTTGCATATATTCAATACCGAAAACATCTAATAGACACTGTTCAGAAAAAAATTTATCATATCTTTCGTTCCGAGTGTTTTCTTAAACCACAGCTCAAATTTCAATATGCCTGGTAATTATTTTTGAGCCACGCATGTCAGTGGTCTATCAAAGAGGGCTGACTTATAGAGCCCGATACACGTATAGCGATCTTGCGATCTCGTCAGTCGGGCGATTATTCTTTCCACTGGACATAGAGTGTAAAAACGTCCGTCGTCGCTAACTCTTAGTGTAGGGACTGGAGCACCCACACAGGATTGGCAAAAGACGAGAAAGGGTAATTGCTCGACTGACGAGATCGCAAGATCGCGATACGTGTATCGGGCTCTATAAGTCAGCCCTCTTTGATATACCACTGACATGCATGGCTCAAAAATAATTACCCAGGCATATTGAAAAAATATCCACACTCTCAATGCATAGACGAAATTAAACAGTTTTTATCAGATTAAATGCTTATTTGACCACTTTTAGCTAGGTGTATGATGTTAGAGATATACTCAGTAATGTAGAGTGGTGATGTGCAAACTTTTGCGACGGGCGGGACTCGAACCCCTACCTCGTGCTATCGAGAAGCGCGTGCTCTGACCAGTTCACTAGGTGACGCCCCGTTTTGCTATCTCTCTTTCCATGCTAAGAAGTCTTTCTATTTAACTGCTTTTGAGCAGTGATATGATGTTATAATCATAGATCCAGTGACGTTGAGCGCCACGAAAATTATTGAACCTCGGAGGGTAATCGAACCAGCATTTGACCTTTCTAGGATGCGTGCAAACGAGTTGCACTACTAAGGCTCTTGTTCTGGAAAACTTGGGATACGGAATCGATTCCCATTCGTCTGAGGTTCAAAATTTTGCAATCCACTCAACATTATCGGATGTTTAATAGCTAATTGATAAGCGAAAACTCTGAACTCGGGCGGGAGTCGAAATCGCATCTCACCTTTTTTGGGAGTGCGTGCTAGCCACTAGATCACAATCCACCAACCAGCCAAACATTAGCATCCATCCACCGCCGCCGCCGCCGCCGCCCGACGTTAGTGGAACACCGCGCGGAGCGGAGAAACCACTGGAACTGCTGCTGCCGTTGCTGCCGCCGCCGCTGCCGCCCGACGTTAGTGGCCTGCCGCGCGGCGCGACGGGACCATTGGAACTGCCGATGCCGTTGCTGCCGTTGCTGCCGCCGGCCGTTGCTGCAGCTCCTGCCGCCACGGCTGCCGTTGCTGCCGCTGCCGTGCTATTGCTGCCGCTACTGCTGTGGGTGTACTGGTGGCAATAAAGCAAGCGTAACCAATCAACACTACGTTACTGCGCGCATGGCAGAGCGCAGAACGGCTAGCGTCACGAGTGTGATGACGGGACAGAGACGCAGAGGCCCGTGACGGCTGCGACTAGGGCACGCGCCTTGTGTGTGCGGGTGTGCCCTAGTCGTCACGTCCGTCTGTCCCCACTCTCATCGCGAGGGTCAGCGCTATCGTCGTGCTGGCCAGTCCAGTTCGTGCCGTATAGGCGTGGTGTCTGTCTATCTTTATGTCTGTCTGTCTGTCTGTCTGGTCCGTCCGTCTCTACCAGTCTGTATATCTGTCTGTCCATGTCTGTCTCTGTCTGTGTGTACGTTTCAGTTCTCGTAACTATTCCTCGCATGCGCCAGGGAAAATCGCTCTTGACTTGAATGACTTATGTCTTCACCCCAGTCATGGGTTTAGCTGACATTTCAGGGTTATTTTAAGGTTAATGAGCAAGTTTTCTTCCCAGGGTTAATGAGCAAGTTTTCTTCCCCAGGTGGTAAGGGTTTTCCCGAACTTGCCATCATAAGCAAGCCCCAGCTGATTCGGATCACTCTGAAAGGTGTTTCCAGTAATTGCCATGGGCAGGTTACCCCCCTCAGTTAAGTGTGTGGGTAGAGACTTCGTTGCGGCTGGCTCATGGATGATGCTGACCACTGGTGGCTCTATCGATCGGCGTGGATCACACCCTAACCCGAGGGAACACAACTTCACTACGATGGTGAGATTCGGAGGCGATTTATGGAGTTGTAGATCATTTTGTGGAGGTCAAATCAATCGATATAGCGGAGTTTCGACACCGATTGGAAAGGCTTTGACTTTTCAAGACAGTCGGTCTATAGGAGGGCTTCCTCTTTCTCCCCCTCGTCGTCGTCGTCGTCGTCGTCGGGGCTTACGACGACGATTTCGACACGTCCCTCGGTTTTGCGTGGGGTTATTGATCGGTGTCGTCTGGCATTGCACGAAATCGATTACCGAGCGGACTAGTGGTGGTGGTGCTGGTGCTGAGAATAATGAGGGAACCCCCGAGGCAATATGGGACCATCATTTCTTCTCAGATCCGGAATTCTCGTCGCCTTTTTGGTCTTATTCTTCAACGGAACGGGATGGAGTAGTCGTACTAGCAAACCTCCCCTTATAAATATACCGCTTATATTGCACTATGTACTCTCTGTCAATTAATCCCTCCCTTAAGCAGCTCTAGAGGTCATGTTTCATACGGGGATTTCCAGTTGATCGCTGTGGTAGATCAAGGCTTTTTTCCAGGGGGTTTTTCTTCCGAGGTCCTAAATTCTGTAAGTTCTAGAAAGCATTTTCTGGAAGGACTTTTGTCTTTGATTTTGAGTTATCTATGCTTTTGCTTTGAAAAATTCTGAGGTAAGGTATTTCAAGAAGCAGTCAACATCTTGAACGGTTCTAAGGGTCCCCTCTCCCTTCTGTCCCTGATATCCTCTCGTTTTCGCCCAGGTTTTACCCCTTCTTCCTTAGCTTTTTCTTCTTCTTTCTTCCATAAGACTTGATTCTGAAGGTCCTTTCTATCCCTGACATCCTCTCGTTTCGACCAGCTCTTGCCTTATTTCTATATAAGATTTGATCCCTGGGTTCCCTTCTGTCTCAGAAATCATCTAGTTCTCGCCTAGGTTTCGTCTTTTTCTTCTTCTTTCTTTCAGACTTGATCTACGTTTTTTCTTAGAAGGTCTAAAGGTTAGGCTATTTCTTTGGTTTTCAAGTTGTTGACTGCTTTTCGAGGAAGCTTTGTATCTCAGGATACCTCGAAACTTCCATTAAAAGCTTGAAGTTTTTTTGAATAACTCTCGCATATTTGTAGGTTCAGGAAGTACTGTACCATTTATGAAGATTTTTTTTTTGTAAAATAAGCACAAATTCTCATAGAATTTATCTAATTAGGCTGAGTCATATCAACACTTTCTACTCGAAAGGGCGAAGGAGACGTTGCTGCTTTCCTGATTTCATACATTGATGGTCACGAATGTTTCCAATTCTACCCTTTCTAAGCTTGGATTGACTCTATCGATTTTTGTACGATTTGTATCGATTTATAACCAATCTTGTTACCAATCCATCTCATCGACTGCTTTTAAACCTCGCTTCAAGCAAACGAAATAGTCTGTGAGAATGTGTAGAGCCTTTTCGAGCCTGGTTACGTCAGAACTATAGGTACGTTTTGGCGGTGTCGCTCGTTTCATCTTCGGCCCACGTCCCACACTGGTCGAGTGGCTCACGCCCCACACTGGCCCTACTAATAACAACCATGGAGAGACGTTATTTGTAGTGGATTATCGCGTGATATTGTGTTATCTCCAATTTTTTTCAGTCGATGGATTACGGCTGGTTGTGAATATATAAGAAATCAATTTCATTAACTTTTTCAACTTCTAGACGGCGTGTATCAGCTGAGGTACACGATTGTTTGAAAGCCTTTTTTGCTGAGGAAAACCTTTCTCTTAAACATCTAGTAATCATTCGAAAGCTTAAATCTACGATTTTAGCAAATTTTTAATTTTTGAGAAAGCTTTTTTTCCTAGACTGACTGTTTATTAACCTCGGCGTGCTTCAATACAGTTCCTGATCGGAAATCATCGTTATTTGACCGCCTATTGCGGTGTTATAATGTTTAAATAAACCCAGTGATGCTGAGTGGTGTGCAAAAATTTTTGCGTCAGGCGGGATTTGAACCCAGATCTTACTTTTTGTGGGAGCATGTGCTAAACCGTTGCCACCACCGGACGCTCGTTTTGCAATGCACTCTTTTTACGCTATAAATGCGTTTATCTGTCAACAGCCAACCGTCTACGGTGTGGCGGGGCAGTCATTATCGACATTAAACCCACTTTTTCATCAATTAATAATTCCGATTTTGTTCTTGATGCCAAACCCGAGGTGTTAAATTAATCTTTATTCGAGCAGCTGACGTTTCGGCGGTTCGTCTTCTTGAGAGCCTGGAAAGGTCAAATTGTCCGCAATCCAATCAGTCAAGCACCTCCATTACTCCTTCAGAAGAAATCACCAGACCTAGATTTCAATCTGCATCAAGCACAAAATCAACTCTCATCATACTCACCGCTTTTTATATGTGTTCCACCGAGTGATCGAGTAGAGACTCACCGGTAAGAGAGACACATAGGCTCGTAATGCACCCTACCCATCAAAACAACAGTCTTATATACTGGCTCATATCACGAGTGTTTACAAGGCATTCCTCCCTGCGGTTTATGGTTGGATTGGATCGTCTTAATCCAAGACGCTTCCAGGATCTTTTCGCGCTGATGTTTTTTGCTCCTGCGCAAGGATGGTGACTCGATTCAAAATCAACTCCGTCGTGCTTCTGTGCTCTATGCGTCCCTAGCGGGGTGTTTCGTCTATTAAGGACGCTTGTCACCTAGGTGTTCTTCTTATGCGTGGCATAGAGTGGCCTACCCGTTTCGCCAATATATTTATCGCTTACACGCTTTACATAGAGATTAGGTAGACTGTACCTACGCTCATGCAATCACCGTCGCTGCGCTAGGACATATTTTGCAATATTTCGTTATCAGAGAGGGTCATATAAGCGGTTTGCGAACTAGTTAGTGTTATAGAGTATCCGGTGGTATTTCTATAATGGCCACCGATTGCTCTAAACCCGCTCTTTCAAACAGCATCTTATAACTGTACTGATCTCATTTAGAAAGAGAAGCGTTTTGTATGTTGGAGCAAGACGATAAAATTATGTTTTTACACGCAGTTTGCTTTGATTGCTTAAATGGAGTTTGTATATAGCTCCTTGCCCAAACTCTTACTAGTCATTCGATAGCTTAAATCTCGAGGATTTCGATGCTGTACATGGTTTCTTGGAAGGTCATCAGAGAACGCTGTAAGAGCGGAAAGAAGACTGCGTTTTGCACTCAAAGTTTTTATCGTATTGGAAGGTTATGTGTGTCACGAAACATATATGACCATGTAGAGAAAATCGTAGTGTGTCAGAGTAGCACAAAAAACCTAAGATGTGCTTTCTAAATGGAAGAGAAACCCTAACTGAATAACGAAAATCGCGTGCCTCTTACGAGTTGCGTTTTGCGGTCAATCAGCTGCCGTTCCTGGAGTGTTAAACCGCGCTCTAAACCGGGCCATTGTTGAAGCAGGCGACACCGCCGAAGGGTACATATGGCTCTGACGTGCCAATCTCGAAAAGTCGATCGAGTGAAAGTAAGTGTGATAACACAATATCACGTGCTATCACCATAAATAACGTCTACTCGTCCCAACTAGAAAGTAGAGTTCAGTTTGGGGCTGGTGTGGCCCACGGAATGGAGCGGGCGACACTGCCGAGACGTGCGTATGGCTCTGATCTACCGATCTCGGAAAGGCTTTGATGTTTCTCACAGGTTTATTAGCGACAGTCGAAGAGTTCTATGTATGATTGAGCTTACACGAGATTGGTATCTAATTCCCTAATTGGCTAACGTTCCAAACGTCTTCGCCTTTGTGTTATTTCAGTCGAATTTCCTTCGCTGGAGCACCGCTCAGTTGAAGTTTCCTTAGAAAAATTCATATTTTCTACTACTTTTTAGCAGTGGGTGGTGTTATAGTTCTAAAGACTATTAAATAGTATACAAGTATTGGACGTCAGGCGGGGAGTTGAACCCGCGTTTCACCCATACTGGAGAGCGCGTGCTACACATTATACCACCGTGGCCACAGCTCTGCTATTAGAAACGCTTACAACAGTCCTTCATGTAATTGAGCTTAGCCGAAGTTTGAAGTTCACAATTTTGACCTTATGTAACCTAGTCTTCAAGAGAAGTCCTCAAGTAATTGTTTTCATCTCTTTGACGAGCGAATAACGTGTTCATCACGCTATCCGTCAGCTCTATCAGTGATTAAGCCAATCCATAATTTTCAATATGCCTGATAGTTCATTTTGAGCCATGCATGTGGTCGGTTGTGGGCACTCATACAGTGGCAGTATACGTGTTTCGGCCCCACCAGCCTCGTCAGTTTGCACGGTGCCTTTTGTTCGAGCCAATCCCTCTAAGAATCCATAAATTATTGAGGAATGTTTGGTTGGTGATTCGTCGTCGTATATTTCTCCCACTCACATCACCCTCTTACTTGAGAACGGTGTTTTTGTTAGCGAATTTATTGTTACATTTTACAATTCTCTATAATCACATGACTAATTCTCGTTATGTCATCATAAGGCGACCGAATATTCGACCCCATCGCTGGACAAGACCTTTTCATAGGAGTGTTAATAATCATTCGAAAGCTCAGATCTCTGGCTATCGCGGTATGTGGCCGGTTTTCTCAAGGACCCTTTTATGACGCTTTGAAATTCAAATTAAAATTATATTTCACATCGCTGCATACCTCAACTATTACTTCGCTGGAAGCCACGAAAAAGCATTTAGACGTATAAAGAAAGTCTTCTAGTATCAGAGTCATACTACGTTTGATCTGGAATTCCTTTCGAAGTGGAGAAAAATCTCAATCGATATGAAGAAATTAAACGCCATCTTGATCGATCGCCGCATTCGAATCTGCGGTCACCCAACCGTGACTTAGCCTGTAAACAAGCAAACTGAGCTATGTGTGAAACTTGATGTCGTTTTCCCTTCCACACTGCAGGTAAACGCTCTTTCCAGAAAATAAGCATAGCATTTGAATTGTTGAATTGTACACCATGAATGATTACTAACAGTCTGAAGAAAAACCTCTGTTCTGCGAGGAAAATGCGTATGTATAAACATATAGGTTTTTCTTCTATATAAAACGGTCAAAAAAAGTTTTTTACAAAAACCGGCCACGTACCGCGCTAGCCAGGGGCTTAAGCTTTCCAATGACTACTAACACTTCTACGAAAATTTCCTGTTCTGCGAGTGGGGGTCTGTCGCCTTATATCAGGCAAGTATCCAATCCTCTTTATCCAACCGCTTCAAGCTGTGGTATGATTGTTGCAAGTACACATATATGGTAATGCTTAGTGATATGCAAAATTTCAATTTCAGACGGGAATTGAACCAAACGTATTGTGCCTTTTCCGGGAGAGCGCGCTAGAGCTGCACTACGGAGGCTACGCAGCCTCTCACCATTGTTTTCTGCGTCTCTGAAAAGGGTGAATACGCGAGTTCGGTTCCCGTCTAAGGTGTGAAGTTTTGCATATCACTCGAAGTTGTTGGATATGTTATCAGCTGTCTAATTCTAAAAACCATTTTCCACCAGCTTCGGAATAAACCGGTCAATCATGTACTTTTTGTTTGTGCTAGCAGCTTGAAGGTTGATAAGAGTAGATCCCTCAAGTTACTGACGTCTTATCCCTTCAGAGCTCTTATTCGATGAATCGATCGTGTCCACAGTTTGTAGTCGTCATCTTCGTTGTCCATCGAGTCGGGGTGAAGTCTTCTTCGGTAGAACCTTTCTCGATCGAAGAACCCTCATTCGGCAGATGCATATATTATATATATATATAGTATACTATGTATATAATATATATATTTTATGATGCTCATGGAGAATCCCTAGAGCGAGGAGGACCCGCCGGGTTACTCTTGCACCTATAGGGAAAAATGGAAAAGTTGCTGGTACCCGCTCGAGTCACTCGACGATCAACGGGACGACAGGTGATACAGGGGATATAAAATATATATATATATATATATATATACATTATATATGTATATATATAGTGATATACAGAACGTGAGATATACATATATAATATATATATATATGTATATACTATATAATATATTAATCATGTGCATGTATAGACATATACATATATGCATATATATATATAGGTCCGGTTGTTGATGATTGTCATTACCTGTTGGTAATATTTTATTTCCGTTTTTATCGGACAATCCATTGTGCAGTAGTCAGTGTCATTATGGGCTAGCGCCTGACTATTTGACAAGTGAATATCACTGCTTCGCTGAAAGTACGTGTACACTATGGCTCACACGTGACACTCATTGACTCTCTCGGCGCACTGTCTGTCTTTCGTCGGCCATTTTTTTGTGTAATTGGTACCGTTTTATGTGCTTGACGGCATGCCATATGGTATTATGGATCTTGTCTCATTCCAAAAAAAAAAAGCGACTCTAGAAATCACATAACATCATCTGCGTTCTATAATATGTCGGCAGCCAGTATGACAGCAGGATTGCCTCATGAATATATTTGCGATTCGGACCTAATCGCTTCAGGAGGATAAACTAAGGATCAACATCGTTTCTTGATTTTTTAGCCCGCAAGAATGCGTTAGAGTGCTTTTGAGATTGGTACATCAGAGCCACACGCACCTTTCGGCTGTGTCGCCCTCTTCATCAGCGGACCCGCCCCTGCCGAAGGGTACTTATTGTTCTGACGTACCAACCTCGAAAACTATTTGAACATTCCCACAGAATTTATAAAATGTTTAAGGCAGGATTTAAAAACAGTAGGTGGATTCGCATGTTCACTTTGAGGCTTAATCCACTCTCCATCCCTGCTATAAACTAGGGTTTAGTGTAGGGCGTGAGCCACTGATTAACCGGGCGACACCGCCGAGTCGTACGTGTGGCTCTGACCTACCAACCTCGAAAAGGGTCTGAACATTCTCACAGACTATAATGAATGTTTAGGAAGCAATGCGAGGCTCAAAAGCATTTGATGAGATGGATTTCTGCATATTTATTATCATTTAGTGTCTTCGGAGTTTTTTCCGGCCAGTACCACTTGTATCATCTACTGTGGGACTTCCGACGCAATGCTAAAAGCTCTTGAACTCACTACCTATAATCTATCTACGTTCATCTTTGTCCTCTTTGTCCAGTAACAAGGCTGACTGGCCATTTACTTGGGGAGCGCCTGACTAACCTCTCTCAGTCCTCATATAGGGACCTTTGTATCTGGTGATTCAGGTCACAGGAGAGGAGTCAGGGTTAGTTTAGACTGGATCCGTTTTGCTGTCGCTTTTTTTTAGAGCTTATCTTCCTCCCACCTGAAGTATCGCCGAATTTGTGATCTTCACGGCCGAGATAAAAGTGAGGTTAATGAGCCGTACCCGTCAGCCAGGGCGCAACAAGTATGAGACATTAGGGATGAATTGCGCTATAGATGAATGGTTGATTGGTCGTTCGATGGGAAAGTCTGTTTCTGTTTGTTCAGCGTTATGTTTTTCATCCATGGGGGAAGAGTGGTAAATAGAGTAATATCGATTAAATGGAGTTTAAAGGCTACTGATTATGAAAAGGAAGTTGAAAATTTCGTTAACGAGCCTTTCAAAAAGCATCTGAATGTGTTAGCCTTGAATAGGAACGGTCCAGGTGTGTATGCTTGGTGTATAAGGTTGGTGCAAAAGTGACTGCGGTTTCAGAACTAACTGAGCGCAGTCACTTGCGTTTTGGGGGGCTTCAAATGGCGAAATGGTAGAATCGTTAACGTTGAGTTTTTTTTGCGGTATGTCGTGTAGTTTTGAGAGGATCCAGCTTCGTTGGTTGCTTTCCCTGTGATCTATGATGACTCCCCCATGGCCGGCTTCTAGGATCCTCATTTTCGAGCCTTTCATCTCCTTTATAAAACTTCTTGAACTCTCACTGTATTGTGCGTTTGTTAGCGGTTCCTGGGTCAAAATGCGTTGTTGAATCTGCGAGTTGTCTCTGCTGCTTTAAGACCAATTTTGAACCCATGGTTCAAAACCGCGATTACTTTGCACCAGGGTGCATCCTTTCCAGGCTCTAAATATAGATATAAAGTTAATAGCAAGTGTCACAATGTTAGCATAAAAAAAAACGTGGACAGGAAACGTACATTGAAATTATGTGTGGCATAAATACATTTTCCTGAAGTAGATCCAAGAAAGCAAACGCGCGCGTTTGAACAATGTGTAAAACCTTGCTTTTTCACCAACCAAATTCAGGGTGGTAAGGTATCTTAGGGGAACGGGTAAAAGAGGAAAACAGTGGGGGGTTACGATGTTATAACTCTCTTTCTTCAGAATATTGAGTGGGAATGAATAACTTGGGAGTCTCTAGGCGGAGTTGATTTCGCATCTCACTCTTTGCGAAGGCGTGCGGGTTCGAATCCCGCCCACGCTCACAATTTTTTGCGCATCACTCAGCGCTCCGGACTTTTGTATGTTTATTGGTTAGCCTTCGGGCAAGCACTTCTTTTGACGTCAACGAACCTTATATGCAATACTTCGAAATTCATAATATTTCTACTGCTTTTTTCGCAGTGGTTTTGATGGTTCCTTATAGTGACTCTAGAGAATTTGATCTCTGTGGTAGAGGCAAAAAACAACGCGCTCAGGCTGGGAATCGACAACGCGTTTTTCACACCCCATCCGGGGCACGCCGTGACTCTAACCAACTGGCACCACCGACGGGTACATCTCTCGCCCGACCAACACCCAATTCATCTAAGTTATATCAGTAACATTTAATAACACTGCATTGGCAGGAATGAGGGGTGGTATTCGGTAGCAATGTTGGCCTCAGGGTTTGGTCTATGTGTTAGAGCTACGCGTTCTCGCTGATAGGATAGATGAAACGCTGCGGGTTCGATTCCTCGTCGTATGCGCATGGTTCCGTTAGTTTTTGCTCACCTACTAGCAATATCGCTAAATCTTTATAAAACAACCTTATGAGATGACGAAAAATTTCTTTTGCTTTAGTAATTAATTCTGCTTTTCTTAGCGCAGGTCCGTCATTAGTATATCTCTTCATTTCATAAGGACAACGAGCCTCAGTATTGAATGATTTGGTGCTGATGTGTGTGTATATATAACTTGTAAATCAATTAGTGAATATGGAATTGTGTTCGTATGTCGGTCACGTTCTATCGTAGCTCTTCCTTGCTTTTCATTTTCGGCCGTTAACGTTGCTTATGTTTACTTTCCCTCCGGGCTTTTCGGCACATTCATAGAGCTCTCTTGTTGCTACCCCAAATGACAGGGCTTTGCTTTATTCCATCCGATAGAAGTTTCAGTCATGCGAAAAAACGCCGCACAGGGCGTTATCCAGAAGTCGCAGAAGACTGCGTCGCACACGGATGACAGGGACGTAAGTTATGCCCCAGTATGTCAAGATCCGGGTCGCGGGGAGCGGAAGGCGGACACTCATATTTTATTGGCAATGAGCTACCTTTTGTTTTTTTTTCGTTTTTTTTTTCTCGCCTTTTTTTTTTCTCTTCTCTCACTTTGCCGTTTTTTGTGTATTTTTCCTTAAAACTGAACTGCAAAGCTGTTCACAGATTAATCCTAGTATGTGTAGACTAGGTCACAGATAATTGAACTGGGGACCCATATCAGTACTCAAATAGTAGAAGAGATGATAGCCCAAAATCCAATCGAGTTGTGGCTGCTAGATTTTTGGCTCTTTTCTGTTATAAGAGGAACCACTCAACAGGAGTATTAACGGCCTTACTGGCCATGGGACACAGAATTTTTCCGTACGGGTCGTGTGAGATAGTCCATTACGGAAAAGCCTTGAATATACTGGCTAAGCCACTTGCGGGAGCGGGGTTTTTCCCAAATGACCTCTTCTACGACCCTGTGTAAATACCCAAAATGGAAGTTATTATATTCGCGTCCGACCCACTTTTTTTTTCCCAGGCTTAGCCTTCATAATCGGGCATTAAATCCTTTCGTTAGCCGGCGAACCCTGCGTCTAACGTCTCTTTCCATAGTCCGGTTCCCAAGTCTCGAAGCAGCACTAGAAAAATGTATGTGTTTGTTTTTGCAAAAGCGTCCTTTGCAAAAGTGATGCTATAGTTAGAAGTATAAAATCTTTCGTGTAGATTCCCCATTTCGCTTACAACAAAGCTTTCTCTCACAGACTATTAGCAATCATCAAGCAGCGAAGTTCGGGATTCCAAACGCTGCGCTATTTTCTGAAAGGTTCCGTTACCCCGACTTTAGAAGCCGACGTTTTTTTTGAAAACGAAAGGTAAACGAGAGGCACAACCGACGACAAGCAAGCAGGAATAGCTCAAGTCGTAGCAGAAAACTTCACACACAGGTCAAGGTTTCACACATCTCGGGCGACGCTGTTTAACGGCACACATCATTGAGGGTGAGTTGGGGTACGGGGAGAAAAGTAAGAGGAAAAGCAGGCAGGGTAATAGGAAAAAGCGATATAAGAGGGTTAGGAATAATTGCGAAGAAAGTAATAGTGAGCACAGACACTTACTCCGCACCTGCGGGAAAGAAAAGGAAACGATACATAAATAAGTAGTAGACAGAACGAGAAAAAGAAATCTTGGAGAAAATGGGAAGGGGAGCGTAACACTGTAGTGATTTATAATAGAAAGGATAAGTAGGGAGAAAAAATGAAGGAGAGTGCTGAAGCGGGTACCTCGGGGAAAGATACATGGGTAGATTAGGATGAGGAAAGAAGGGCCGGATGATTGAGAAAAGGGGCATTACCGATTTCGGAAAAAAAACAAAAAAGAAAAAAGCGGACGGGAAGGGCTAAGGACGCTCCACGCGGCCGGAGAACAGTAAAAAATCGGAGGCGATGCAGGGAGAATAGAGCGTCACGGAGAGAAAGTCATATGTACAGCAAGGATGGGTAGATAGTAATTTGTCGAGGTCTAACAGGAAAGGACAATGACTCGAGAAACGTTTGTACAGAATAGACAGGGAAAAAAAACGGTTATTCTTCCATCCCTCGTTTTTCCATCTTGCTTGAACAAGGCCTAAGCGCCTTGCATCTTTCTAGACCTGAATCGAGCCATGAGATTTAAACACCTCCATAATACACACAGCTGAACGAACCGGGGTCTAAAAAAGCTAGCACTAACAAGTATAGATTCCCCAGAGTTAAAAATCCAGACAGACAGATATTACTCATAGGTTCAGGGATTCCTCCC
>JAHQIW010007148.1:0-246250 GCA_019055375.1 Parelaphostrongylus tenuis
GCGTCAGTTTTCTTACTGCATTTAATGAGTTGTTATTAATGTATGTTGACGTCGTAGAAATTTCATTTACTTGTCGTGAATCATTGTCGGTTCATTCAGAAGGACGTCCTGATCAATAGTCATTACACGATGGCTTAATTAGCATGTTGACTGCTTGTTTTCGTGTGGTCCTCGAAGAAGCTGCTAATGTGACAGATGGGCCGTGTATGATGAAGGAGAGCTATGGTGGAGGGCTTCTTGTGTTTTCACTGCTCTTGCGCAAAATCTACGGTTGTCGAAGGATTTGTGTATTTTTACTTGGCTACAGTACGAAACACAGTGGTTTCGAAAATCTGTGAAAATACTGCCGAAACAAGGTAGGAGACCGAAAGAGTCCAACTATCATTCGTGAATTCTGCAGTCCGGCGTTGCTGATGTTACCCAATGATGTAGAGGTATAATATAGAGAGTCGGTTTACACTTTGTAGTTATTATAGACTTAAATTACTCCCTCAAACAACATTTATAGACTAACAGCGGCCTTGATCAAATATTTTTTGTAATACTTTGTAAGCAAGTTTTTCTTAAAAGGTTTCGGCGGTTCCGCCCTCTTTAGAGATTCTTTTGTGACTATAATGTAATCAATAGATTTTTACTACTAAAATCCTCATGTCTGCTTAAGAAAATAACTCGAAACTACTGTAGACCTAATTGTTTACAGTACCCTAAGAAATTTTTTTGGTGAATATGACAGGTGTTTGTCTACATTTTAAACTTTAAGATATTCTCTACAGTCACATGTATTGGACACTCCATTGAAATCGAGAAGATAACACTCTGAACAAATAGAAACAAATAGAATTAGTCACACTACTTTTTGAAAAGGTTGATTGGTTGATCTGGAGTAAGGTTTCAACATTTAGGGAATTTGGTTTCAATGGTCCTTATAGCACCATGAGAATCATACCTACTAGGTTCTTTTGTTGTTATCGCAAGGAATTTCCCTTACGTTATCTCCACGATGCTATCTCGCGCATACTGTGAGATGTGTAAGCCGATCTTTACAACGGTGATGGGACTCGTGCTACGGACGATCACTAATCTGTCGATGTATCGTCTTGCGTTCCATATTTGCTGCTGCGGTGGTATTGGCCACTACCAGCTAATTAATCATACCCTGTGAATTGACTGCGAGTAATGAATGGGACGAACGAGATCTCAGCTGCGCATTGCCTTATTCTCAAAGGAACAAACAAATCTTAGCTCATCGTCATAAAGGGACCAAAACTATCACCATATAGTTTTGAGTGGCGTAAGCAGAGTATTTATAAATTCAATCGCTTTATTTTCTGCCTTTCATAGTGTTTTTATACGAACGGTGCCATTGATTTCTAGTATTCATCGTTTCCTCACGTTCATCGCTTGATTGAGGACTTCTCTTTTTTTCATGAGCGTCACAGAATACTGGTTAAAGCACATCTCTTCTTCAGTCTTGAAGATTGGCCACTTTGCGCGTTCCGTAGGGCGTTTGTTATTAATTTCCGAAGAGTGTTGGAGGATGGGGATCAACACCGGGCGTCAAATCACACCGAGCATCTTTAGCCATTTGGTCGCGAGCCCCCTGCGGGTACCTCTTACACTTTTGATCAGATACCAAAGTGCTAGATTATTTGGGAAAAGGAATGTATTTACATTCATTCTTGCTTGGCTTATAGGTTCCACTAGGCTCCGTTTCGTTTTTGTTGTCTTGCAAACCGTCACCTGCACAGATCGTCATGTTCACTTTTAGTTTTGGCTGTAGTTTGAGATTATGATATCTCCCCTCATTGATACCACTCGTTTGAGAAAAGACTTTTGAAAATCCGAGACAACCGGGCTTTGTGTAGCGCATTTGTTGAAGCACAATACACACATGATCCTTAGTTTGATACGGTGTCTTAAGCTCACTAAGCCTTCCTCAATCCGATTCTGGAAATTGTGCCAGACTTTCTGGAAGGATAAGCAGCACTAATGTAATATATCGAGGCTCGACTGCCGGTCTTGTTAAAGGCCGAGATGCGTATTTCAATCACCTCTAACGATGCGTGATGAAGTCGAGTGCATGGCGGCCCGTCCCTAAGGAATTGATCAACATTGTAAACTTTATCGTGTATCCTCATATCTTTATTCTGGAGTAGCTATGCTGAAATGTCACCAAGTTTCAGTCACATTGCAGTCGTTTGCCATCTTTGATTCGGAAGGAGGTCATTGTTAAATTAAGACTGCCATTATAATAGGACGGCAGGAAATTCTTGCGACTTATTCGACCGACGGCGCCGGCTCTACGACGATTGAGCAAGCAAATTTGCTGAGGTTTGCAGTTGAGAAGTGCATATTTTATGGAAATGGAAACTAGAGGCTGTTGTAGGAAATTGTTCCTCATCAGAGAATTTTGTGAATTGCTGTTCCTGGATCAAATAGTTCAGCGTTTGTTACGAGTACTTTCTTAAAACTGTGTTAATACATGTATCAGGCTGTACAAGATTCCCATAACAGATCACATGACATGTTTGGCTCAAATAGTATCTATGAGGTATATTTGACTTCGAGCGTGGTCATAGGAAAACACTCGAAATAAACGATATAATATATCAAAAATACCAGCCTAGAGCAATCGAGTGTCAGAATTTGCCGATCGAGTGATTTTTCACTTCACGGCGATTGTGTAAATCGTTCGTCGTCGCTTACTCTCTATAAGGGGGATGTAGGGGCTCCCGAGACGGTTGGCTATAGACGAAGGGCCTCCCCAACTGACGAGGGTGCTGGGCCTAAACACATATCTTAGTTGATTCACAATGGTTGGAGTAAAGCGCCACAGTCAGTACATGAGGCAGAACGAAAATAGAAGCCTTGTGGTTAGCGATTCATTAAAGCGGCTAGTATTTGGGCGTGTTTGTTATGAGGTTGGTGAAAATAAAAGAGGATTCTGTTATTGTAATTATTGTAGGCATATTTTGCGGTATATCTCTTTCTTGGAGTGTTCCATGTGTTACTTTCTAGCGTCATTTGATTGACAGTGAGCTTAAGCCAACTAAAACAATGCTCTCAACACATAAAAACAGCATCGTTTTGCTTCATGGGTCTAACATAGAGGTGAAAGACTTTGATATCGGGCTCAGTGCGTCGAGTAGGATTCGCGGCACCGACTAGCTTGCAGTAAAAGTAATATTTGAAATATTTGCTATTCTACCAATGTGTTCATATGTGCGTATCGTTTCATTATTTAGGTACTATCCGTACCACTCAAGTATTAGATCGTGAAGAGCAGAGCACCTACTGGCTTACGATCGAAGCGAATGACAATCCACAATCTCGTCTGACTAAGACCGGTGTACTACATGTGTTCGTTCGTGTTCTCGATCGTAATGATCATCGTCCCGTATCGTTTCTGCCAATCTACTACGCTGTGGTCAAGAGAAAACTCACCTCAGGTACGTAATCGTTATAATGTCCTTCATCTAACAATGGACAATATAGACGTATGCATCTATACCTGGTGCGACGAGTGGCGCTATGACGTTTAGAGCGTTTTTTTATTTTGATAGCCTATTTCGGTGCATAGAACCGTTTTCATTACTTTTTATAAATATTCTATAGCTTATCCACAGCAAACGTTGTGGTGGATGTAGACTCGTAAACACCTTAAACTGAATTGAGGAATACACAAAGAGCATTTTTCAACAGATCATTGACCGCTAATTAAACGGACAACTGGTTCTCACATCTTTTCTAAGTGTTTCAATGATTCACAGTCATTGTGAAGTGTATGGTAGAGGTTGCGAAGCATCCCAAATGTTGATAGCAATGTCCAAAAATGTTGAGGGATATGCAAAATTTCAACCTTGAACCAGAGTTGAACCCGCGTCTTCCCCTTTACAGGGGTACCACAGAAAAAGTGACAGTAGATTAGAAGCCCGTACAGATGTTAGCACGCACTTCTGGAAAGGGTGAAACGCGGGTATAACTCCCGCTCGAGATTCAAGGTTCTGCACAACACTCAACAATCTTAGATATAGAATAATCAAATTGAATTCTCTTATTTGACCGCTTTTAGCGGTGGTATGATGTTACAGGTACACCCAGTGATGTAGAGTGATGTGCTGAACTTTTGCGTCAGGCGCGACTTGAACCGCATATCACTCTATTAAGGAGCGCGTACTCTAATCTTGCTTATATTTTAGGTGTCGAAATGTGATTTGCCGTTTTTTTTTCGCTGTACTAGCAGTAAAAGTGGAGATTAAAAATCCTTTTGTGAAAGTGCAATATAAACGCTATCTATTGATATGTTTTTTCATGCACAAATTAATGAATTTTATAGGTTCTTTGAAGATGACTTCTGCGCTCGAAGAACGTCATTTTTCAAAGTTTGCTAATTATAATTTTAATCCGGTAATTAAAGTGGTAATCTGACGGTGCAATGTCGCGAGAGTAAGATAAAACTCTCTAAAACTTCCTACTTCAGCTCTTTTATAGCGTTGCCCGTGCGACATGAAGTCGAGCGTTACCATACAGCAAAATTGCAAAGTTCATTTTTGCAATGAAACTGCATGACTTCGATATCGTTCAATGCGCATTTTCTTGCGAGTATTTTGGTATACAACTTTCCTGTACTTTTCATAAGATGAAGCTCACTCCAAGTTCCATTAATCTTGTGTGGTGCTTCACTAGAATCTTCCCCTGCTCGCCATTCGTGCATGAGTAGCAAGCGAATTCCTTCCCACAACAGCTCCATCATAAGGGAAGTATAGGCAAGTTGCACGCCAAAATGTTTGCAAGAGAATCCGCATCTGTATCGTATAAAAATCAAGCAATTTCAATTTTTCTGGTTTATAATCTGCAGAGTAAAGTTCCCCTAAATGGCGTGTTTTGGGTGCAGAAGTCGTCATCTTCAAAGTCTCCTAATAAAATATTTCGAATATCAACATATAAGTAAATAGCGTTTTTACTGCACTTCCAAATAAAAAGGGAACTTGCATGTCTTCATTTTTACTATTATTACAGCAAAAATAATTAAACGGCGGAGTCTATCTAAACACCTCATGATACTACTACTACTGCTACAATGGTGTAGTAAAAGAATTTTTGCGGATTTGATAGCAATGTGTTTTCATAATGAACCATGATGGCATAAAGAATGATGTTGGGAGTTGATCAATCTCTGAAGGATAGACCATACATGCACTGGGCTTTATCAAACATCGCTTGAGATGGCTGGATGCATATCTGGCCTGCGAGCCTGCTAACGACGTATCAAGTCGGTGCTGCTGTTATCTAAGGCAAATTTGGTACCAAATGCCAAGAGAAATTCTAGAAGGGATGGAAAGCTTAGTGAATGTGGAGCGCACGATGGCACCAAGTACCAAATGGGTTCTTTTCTGTCAGGCGGGAAAAATGAAGAAACGACTCTTTTCGCTAGATAGGAACTTTTCATAAGAGTGTTAGTAGTTTTACTGAAGGTTTTTGACTACTGCGCCACATACTCGCTTTCTTTAAGGAGCCTTTTATAGCGCTGTACCTTTCAAGATAAAATTATGTTTCACACCCGCCGCGCACTTTTACTCATACTTCGCTGAAAGCGCGAAAAACATATGAACGTGTATGTAATAACGGAGTCATACGCTTTATCTGGAGTTTCTTCCAGAGCGGAGGAAAATTTCCAAATTCAGTAATAAAAATCTCTTTACAATGTAAGTCGCGCACATCGCGATTGCTTCTTCGTGAACCGATCCACGGTCACGCACACACACCAGCTGGCAAGCGATTGTGTGACTCATGTGAAGTTCAATCTTATCTTCCCTGCTACGCTGCAGTGATACGGTCTTCTCAAAAACTAAGCACAGCGTTGGAATCTTTGAGACGTATTCTATCGAGTACTTTCAAGTAAAGAGATCTGTCCTGCGATAACTATGCGTGTATGAATCACAAATGTTTTCTTTTTCCCACAGTGCTGTAGAATGACCTTTACGAAAAAATGAGCACGTAACGCAGTAGCCAGAGATTCAAATTTTTCATTGATTATGATTACTCTTATGAAAAGTTCTTGTCTAGCGAAATGGGTCGTCTCTTCATTTGTTTCCGTCTACAGAAGAACCTACTATATCTATGATAGAGCATCTCTTATGGGGCACTAAACGCGCTCTCTACCTTTGTAGAGTTCAACGAATAATAGTGCAAGGTCTCTTCTGCAATCTACAATTTGTCATGTACACAATCTTTCAGGCCCTCCAACTATCGTAAAATAATCGTTCATTTTTTTATCGCAGAAAGAGTGATGGCAAAGCAAATACGTCGGTGGTGTTATGGTAACACGTGTTTAAAGTTTGGGGTAAACGCGGATTGAACTCCCACCTGAGGTCACAATTTTCGCATATCAGTCAGATACATGTATGTATAACCATTTATGGTCAGGAAGTTCATAAACGGTATATTAGCAAGCAACTTGAGTGCTAGGAAGATCGCAAGCGATATCTCGACACTTTTCACCATTGACAGTGTTTTGCAACTTATATCATGCGTAATTTGTTGTTTCTGTACCTTCGGATTTTACACAGCGATTATAATTCGCTACAGCGGGTTGAATTGAAATAACAGTCAGTTGCCTGTCAGGACATCATTTGACGAATTTGTGCGACAAAAAGTTTTTGTATGATGTTCGTTGCCCTTAGCGCAATAGAAAGCTTTTCCCAGTTGACGCTCGCCGCTTGCGTGTTGAGTAAGCCATAGACTCACTAAAAGAAGCCTAAGCAAAGGGTTTTGTGCATCAAAATAAGCTATCAGATAGAAAATACATCTCATAGAAGTTATGCCGGCCATTCGGACGCTTAACATGATTATATGGAACGCACACTGTCCATTACATGTCAGGTGATAGAAGGCGTACGGCATCGATCAGTCTCTAAAAAGACATAGTTCCTGCATTCTAACTCTCCTGCACACATCGTAGTGACTAAAAGTACATTTCCATAGATTATGAATGCTTGTCGGCGTCTAACGTTAGTGTTGTTGTCCATCCAGGCAACCCTGGTACAAATTGATAATCTGATTAGTGCAGGGAATTGGATGAAGGTGCTATGAGATACGAGTTTTGTTGCGCCACTTTAATACACTGCTATGTCCTCTACAAAGAGTATATACATAAATTTGGAGAGATAATGAGTAAGAAAATCGAAAATTGTTTTGGTCATGCTCGCCTACTAGCAAATCCGGAGCTAACTTTATATCTTGGTTTTGAGGATTTGTTCATCATTTGTTTGTCAGCGTGGTTGTCTTTTAGAATACTGTCGTCGTCAAAATCGATGCCAGCGATGGAGACGATATAGATTCACAATCGCCATCACCGTTGCGTTACAAAATCACTAAAGGAGATCCTCAGAGTTTCTTTCGGATTGACGACCATACTGGTAACTCTACAAATAAAACTTCCTAATTTACTCTCAAATATACTTAATGTAACAAGGTGTCTGATTCTATGTATGAATGTTTTCGAGTCTATATACGGGTTGTGATTTTATGGTCCAAAAAATAATTATCTCGGGAATCTATAACGATAGGAGAATTGATTTTGTGAAGTCGATTTTTCGCAGATGTATTTATAAGAAAAAGACACCATTCGGATGTTTTTCTGGATATAGATAATTATAGTTTACCTTCCTAGGATACATTACCACGTCGGGTTCTCGTCGTTTGGATCGTGAAACTCAGCATGAGCATGAACTTTCGGTAGAAGTGTGCGATTCTGGAGAACCACAGCTTTGTTCGACGGTTCCAGTTGTAGTTAGCATCGATGACGTCAATGACAATGCACCCACCTTTCCACAATCAATATATCATTTTAATATCCAGTCTGGAGTGTTGAGAAACGTATGCAGGTGACTATCAACTTTGAAGAGTCATCCAAGAAGGCTGCTAATGCTTCCCTTACATTGATGAGTTGAAAAGAATTCGTCTTAAAAGTAGTAACATTCAAAAATAAGAATGTTACAGAGTGTTTGCAAGCGATGCTGATATCGGAATGAATGCCGAATTATTCTATAACATTACCGACGGCGATTCGAGATTCACCATCGATGAAAATGGCTACATTGCTGCGACGACGCCGATGAAGGCGAACGAGGTTGGTCTTTGACAATTCGTTTTTGTATGACGGATTGTTTCTTTATCTGATGGTTCTCTTACCTTTCTTCTTTCCCACCTATCAAACTCGAAATTTGATGGAGTTCAGCATGATTGTATTTGAATTCTGGAAGGGACATGTGTCGTGATTATTATTAAAATCGACTTTTTGTGTAACCTTACGCTTACATCATATTTCGAAAATTTCTAAGTACACAGTCCATACTGTTAACGGAAAAGTAATTTTTCAAGAGTTTGAATGTCTGACTTTTTGTGAACTCCGGCACTACTAATTAATACAAGCAAATCTTAACGGCTTATCTTATTTATCTGAAACTAAGCTGATTGGTTAATAAAATCTTTCGAGATTTTCAAGGTGTCTACTCTGACGATCCAAGCAACCGATCGAGGGCGACCAGCTCAAATGACCCAGGCGCGAGTGATTCTGACGGCTCTTGCTTCATCCCAGCGTGCTGCAAACGATTCAGATAATCGTGCTCCGCAGTTTGTGAAGAACACCGATAAAATTCCCTGTGTCGGATGCTGATCAGGTCCGAATAACTTGTTATTTTTGGATATTATGTTCTGAAAACTGCTTATCTGTTCAGGTCGGATTTACCATCGGTAAATTTGAGGCTATGGATCCAGACGGAGATGCGATATGGTGGAGTATAATTGATGGAAATATCAATGAGACTTTTTCATTGAAAGCTGACAGTGGGCTGTTGCAACTCGCTAAACCTATCGAAAATATTCGCCAAAATATCTCATCGGTTATTCTTTTGATTCAAATCAGCGATGGTCAACTAAACGAGACGACCAAGGTATTTTGTCCTCTTATCATTGAGAAAAGCCTGATCTATGCAGGCTCTGAAAAAGGCGAAACTGCCGAAACGTCAGCTGTTTAAATAAATTGTGTCACAAAATGTCATGCTTTGCTTAAGAAGAAAATAAGGAATTACTAATTTTTATCACACCCAAATTTTTTTCTTGGGTAATTGGATGTAGAATGATATACGAAAAAAGAAATGTTGACAATTAATGAAAAGCGTGTGGTGTAGAAAGTAAATGTAGAGGAACATTATCAGAATGATGAGGGATGAGCGAGTAATTGTTGAAAGCATTTCATACCCACTCGAATTAGGTGTGCAAAAGCTACTTGTGTTAGTATCATCGTGTAGCGCAGTGGTTAGGGGTGCCCTGCGACGGACACGTGGTTGATGATCAAATTCCGTGATTAAGGCTCACCAAACACTTCACCCCTCCGTGGTCGGTGAATTAGTACCAAACTTGTCAGGGGGATAACCGCACTGTCTTGATGCATTGCTAGGCCATCGCGAGTCATTTCAAAGGTCAGAAGTATATTTGATTACCTTAAACGACGCTTGGTGAAGATGAATGCATGGCGACACCCTCAAGGGATTGATCAGCGCCGAAAACGTTGTCCTTTTCGTATCATCAACTTGATAAAACATTTGAAAGACATGATTTGGTATGCTACGGCTTTTGTAGCGTTATGATATTTCATATTCAAAGCTGTTCATGTGATATATCCAATGATGTAGAGTGCTCTGCAAAAAGATTTGCGTCAGCCGGGATTCAAACCCAGATATCTCACTCATTCCGGGAGCGTGTGCTAACCGTTGCACCACCGCAAGAGGCGGTCAACTAAATGAAATCGATTGCTGTTATGTGATTCAAATTTTTTATAGATCTTTTCTAACTACGGAAAAGGAATTTTTTAGATCGCTGTTGAATTGTCGCGTTCTTCCGTCACTCGACCACAAGTTCTCAGCGCAGCATTATAAGACTCAAATCTCTGAAAAGACGGCTGTAGGCACTCAAATCTATACAGTTCGTGCCAAAACCAATGACGGTGTTGGTTCTACTGTGAAGCCCTTAGTGTTACGGTATTCACTCGATTGAGGATACTGAAATGGAGGATAAGCTTCGAGTGGAACCTAGGCATGTCTCTTTAACCTTTTTTATGTTCGTCGATTTGAAGTCTTGTATATGATGACCATGTCGGTACGACGCTGAGCGAAAACGATGCACGCATGTCCACATAGGGAGGCTAGCGTAGGTTAGCGCCGCCTATCAATAAAAATGCGGCACATACGTAATTTTAGTAGAAAAGCGCCCATATGCTTCTTGTAGCCGTCCAAACGGGTCGTCAGTTGAAAATGCCACCGTAGCGCAAGGATCAAATGTCGGCGATATGCGTAGACACCAACGAATCTTCCACTAGTCATTGTCGTGCAGCAGGGGTTCCACTCTGTATTCAGTTAGCTCCGCTCGCATAAAAATGAGCAAACTCAACAAAGAATCAACGTTTATATACAGTTACATGGGATCCTTTAGTGGGTCTTGCTACATAGCATCATGACTAAACGAGTCATCATCGAACGAAGAATAATGAGGTCCCGTGTTTTTGTCGATATCTTATGTTAGCTTTTTTCACTTACAACTTACTGGTCATTTCGAGGGGGTACCAGGAAACAGCGTTTCTGTGTTAAGCAGAAGAGCTGCTGAAAGGATGCGAAGATTACTACTGCTTTGATGTGATGCTTTATTCGCTGTTATTGTCATGGAAACAACTGGTGAAGCTCGCGGGAAATCACCGCCGCATATTTTCACACATTGTTGGGATTCTAAACGAGGGCGTCAAGTTGTAAATGTGACACCCTCGTGTTGAATGAGATTGCACTCAGAAGTCATAGTTCAGCAACCGAAAATATCCCCGTGATTAGGCGGTAAAGCTGCTGTGGTAGTAAAGGGAGGAACCCCCTTGGATCTTCTATGACGATGGGATCCAACTCGTTCATAGAACTGCTCAAAAGTCTTGGTTTGAGAGTTCTTATCGCAATTTCGCATTCAGGCACGCTACAGTCACACTGAAGTGGTCGTTCTAGGAGTAGAGACTTTTACCACGGGCAAAATTTTGCTTATACTTTGACTCCTTTTTTTTTCTTCTTTGCTTTTGCAAAATCTCTCCGTTCAGAAAAAATTTGATTTGTGAGCCATTCCAGTACTGGCAGTGTTCTGTTGATGGAGTCACTTGACTATGAAGTATGCCGTGAGATACATGCAATTATCTTCGCAAAACAAGGTACATTGACCAACTACGTCACACTAACAGTCACTGTAATGGATGACAACGATAACGCTCCACGATTCGTTCACAAGGATTACTTCGTCACACTGCCACTGAGGTAGGATTATCTCCATTCTATTCATTTCTTTGCTTGTTTATAAAGACTGGGCGCAGTGCTTGATGGTGCCGTGCGACACACCCGTGGTCGATGTTTCAAACCCAACCCACCCCCAAGGCTGACTAAGTCTTCTATCTCTTTTGGATGGGCGAATCAGTACCAGACTTGTCTGAGAGGATAGCAGCACTGACTTGGTACATTGCTAAGCCACCGCAAGTTGGTGTTAAGTCAGATATGAATCTAGTCTCTTCAAACGGTGCTTCATGAAGGCAAATGCATGACGCATCCCTCTGGGATTGATCGAAGCCAAGAGCTTTATCGTTTATCCCTGTCATTTATAAAAACACTCTCGAGTAATTACGGAAGCTAAAATTCTCGGTGATTATCACTGTTTTAGGTATTTATTCACTCTCACAATCGGGTAAATAACTTCAATAAGTATTTCATATTATATATAGTTTCGTTTGAGGTCACCAGTAGGTTCATCAGTCGTTACTGTGTTGGCTCACGACTCTGATTCCGGTGAAAACGGTGTAGTGAGATACAGTATCACTAGTGGTGGGTCTATAGTTACTATTATAACTCTTGATTAATTCAGCAGAACCTGTGTTTTAGTGAAGCATCAGCTGTTCAAAAAACGAAAATTATCTATATGCTGCATTTAATGGAAATTATTACTCATTTTTAGGGAACGAATTGGGTTTCTTCTCTCTCGACCACGTCCTTGGAGAAATTCGAATTGCCAAAGTTCTCCCTAATGATCACACGGAAACAATTCTGACTGTTAGAGCGACAGATGGCGGTAAATATCCACTTACTGACAGTACAAATATCCGAATTCAGACAACTGATTACGATGGTGTGGGACTGCAAATGTCGAGGTTCTTTTTTATTACATTTCATTTTTAAGTTTCCTTTGCAAACATTCCATCTACCATAAAATTCCATAGACAGGAGCGACCTTTGCTGAGTATTAGTACTTAGTGGTGATTTTGATAGATTTTAACAATTTTATCTGGCTAATAATTTTTGGTGGCTTTTATTTATTCTGTTCTTATTTCTTCTTCTTATTTTTGATTCTTAGTAATTTTTATTTCATCTCTGCATAGCTTTGATAAAGCACTGTGTGAACTCGAAAATCTCAATCGGAAAACGATTTTACGGGCTTGATTATTAGGATAATGACAATATAGAAATCTAAAGTAGAAGTTAAGCTAATGTTACTCTTGTTGTTGTTTCATGTTTGAAACAAAAAAAAAACTCGCGTTTGTCCGTTTTTTTCTTGCAAGATGAGAACAGCTCTAATTTTACGGAATCTTTGGGTGGTAAAATCAAGGAGTAATCTACAGTTTTTGTGTTTAAGTTGCCTTGCGTAGTACTAAAGAACGTTTTATCAAAATTAGGATCTGATATAAAGGACGCTAAACACTTTAAGAGGATACATTTACTTGAACATGTCATTCTACTCATAAGTGATTAGAACATATCCTTACCACATTCATGTTTAATTTCATTCTTCTTCTGTTCATTTAAGTTCTCGTTTATACGTAAATTCTTGAACTTTACCTGATCGTTATTTTTAAGAGCTCTATATCAACGAACAATCAAGGATACAACTCCACTTGGAACATTGCTTCTTGTTGTAAGCACACGGCCAAATGGAGGAGTACGGTACAGGATGAAACAGCCATGTCCTTATTTCGAAGTTCATGCTGTGAGTAGGAGTTCACTTCATTACTTCTGATTTATCGATTTTCCTTATATAATTTCCATTTCTTCAAAGTATTGACCTCATCAGGCTTCTGGGGCAGTTTCTCTGACGCGCTGGTTAACGAAGGAAAGAGCAAAGAGTATCGGATGTACAGTGATAGCAAGGAATCGAGCAGGTTTAGAAGACACGGCGAAAGTAGGTGTTTCAGATCAGTGGTTTCATAGTCAAAGGCATCCTGGACATCTTTGATAAAGCACTTCATGGTGAACTGAGAGTGATTTCCGCCATAGGAATAGGAATATTTGGTTTTTTTCCATTTGGTAGCAGAGGATGAAAACCCGATTCCTTCCGTTGGACAAGAATTTTTCATAGAAGTGAGAGTGATCATTCGAGAGCCTATATCTCTGGTCAACGCACTACGTGGCCGTTGCTTGAAACCCCTTCTATAATGCTGTAAATTTTAGATTGAAATTATATTTTACATCGGCTGCGCAGTTTCACTAATTTTTATAAAGCACTGCATGGCAAGCTGAGAGTGGTTTCCGTCATCGAAATAAGAATTTTTGATTTTTTTTTTCGTTCGGTAGCACAGGATGAGAATTGGATCCTTTCCGTTGGACAAGAATTTTTCATAGGAGGCGTGGAAATCATAAGTTCGTGTAGAGGAAATCTTGTAGTATCAGAGTCATGAGTTTAGTCTAGAGTATTTTTCAAAACGGAGAAAACAATTCCTAATTGAATAACAAAAAATCGCACTTAACACGTGACACGCAAGCGCCGTCAATCGATGGCCGCGTTGAAACCACGGCACCCCCTCCCACCCACCCATCCCGTAGATTAACCATAAAACGCATGGTCGCATATGTGAGTCAAGCTCATCTTCCCTGCTGCACTCAGAGAAATGGTATTTCCAGAAAATAAGCCCAGCGTTGGAATTGTTCAAGTTTTTACGCTATCGAACGTTTAGTATTAGTCTAATTGAAGAGTCGGTACTGCGAGAATTATGATCTTGTGAAACGCAAATATTTTTATATTTTATATTTTGTTCTTAATTTTTACAAGTTTTTTATTTTATATATTATTCTATATTTTTATATTTATATTTTTCAGTGAAACACATATAGAAAGCTGTGATATGTTTGATGTTGATTTTGTGCTAGACGCGATTGCATCTAGGTCTGGTGATTTTTTCTAAGAAGTATGGAGGTGTTTGACTGATTGGATTGGCGAACTTTTGACCTTTCAGCTCTGAAGAAGGCGACTGCCGAACGTCAGCTGTCGAATAAAGTTTAATGTAACACCTCGTGTTTTGCTTGAAGAAGAAATTCAGCAAATATTTTTCTTTCGCTGGAACTTTATAAAAGGACCTTTTCAGAAACGGCCATGTACCGCGCTAACCTAGAGATTTAAGCTTTCGAATGATATTATCACTCTTATTAGAAGTTTTTGTCCGATGAAGAGATCGGTTTTTTCGTCCTGTGCTACATAACGGTAAAGAGTACGGAATAATCCAAAGTCTTCATATCCAAGCCAATGACGCTTGTCTATCTTGTTAGAGTACATCTTCTGAAGTATTTCGTACTTCACTTCAGTTGCTGAAGGCGCGCTGTAGACGCATCTGCAGAACTACGCTGCATCCTTTCTTTGAATTTATGACCTCTGTACATATAGTGAGCCCAGCCTATTGTCATCATTCGCGCGAAGACTTGCCCGCCTTTATCTACTTGACTAGTACGTTACAGAAATGTGAAATTAATTTTGAGCTGTGACTTCGCTTTCTAGTTTTTCTGAGGAATATTTGTTATGTTTCATGAGACTTCACTCTGTTGTATAGGCACAATTCGTATCGGTGCATTGAAATCGATTCATTAATCAGAAGGAAGTGTTGACTTGAATATAGGCAGAGCGTGGAGCTTTATTCCATCAATCATCAATATATAAAATGCGGCATGGAACATAAGGTACATCACAAACAACCATAAGTGAGTCATGAGCAAAACGTAGGATCTGAAGTGGCTTCGAACCCGCGATTACTCTCTTCCGAGAGCTTATTGAGCTTTCTACTCAACCATTAAGGCTCCCACTCTGCCTTTTCTTTCACCCATGTTTTAACCTTTTGGATGGCTGCCAACAATCATTGGTCAGAGGGATTGCTCTAAACAGAGGGAGCTTACAGTAAAATAATACTCTGTTTTTGCTGTTCAAGGCGATGGATCGTTCCTTTAGACATGGACTATTAGTGTAGAGTATCGTGCTATCTGCGGTAATGTTGTAGAGACAGAAATTTCATGTGCCAAATATCATTTTTGAGCCACGCATGTCATGTGGTCTTTAAAAAAAGGGCTGACTTATAGAGCTTGATACACGTGTTTCGATCTTGCAGTCTCGTCAGTAGGGCAGTTATCTTTTCTCGTCTCTGCCAATTCTGTGTGAGTGCTCCAGTCCCCACACTATGAGTTAGCGACGGCGCGAACGTTTTAACACTCTATGTCCAGTGCAATTATCACCGAACATAGGTGTTGAACACTCTATTTCTCGTGGCTACTGTATTCAGTTATCATATCTTTTGTTTCGAGTGTATTCTTAAGACCACAGCTCAGATTTCAATGTGCCAAATAATGATTTTTGAGCCACGCATGTCACGTGGCCTTTTGAAAAAAGGCTGACTTATAGAGCCCGATACACGTGTTTCGACCTTGCAGTCTCGTCAGTGTACAACACTCTGTGATCGGTGATAATTTCACTGGACATAGAGTGTGAAACGTTCGTCGTTCGCTAACTTTTAGTGTGGAGACTGGAGCACCCACAAAGGTCTGACAAAAGACGAGAAAGGATAACTGCCTGACTGACGAGACTGCAAAGTCGAAACACATGTATCAAGCTCTATAAGTCAGCCCATTTTCTAATAGACCACATGATATGCGTGGCTCAAAAATGATTATTTGGCATATTGAAATTTGAGCCGTGGTTTTAAGAAAGCACTCGAAACGTGAATAAAAGAGGAGAGGTAATATATTTCATAGAGTTCTGATTACACTTGTGACCGCAGGTTGTCGAGATATCTTGAACGTCAATATCATCCATTTACTTGTCACGTTGAATTTTCGTAGATTTGACTTTTCAAAGTAGCGGATAGCGGAACAGTTCAGTAAGCAGATTGAGTAGATTCTGAATACTCATTCCTTTCAGTTTCTTTGATAAAGAACCCGATAAGCACAATCCTACCTTATTCGATTCAAATGTACAGCTTATTAGAGGTCGATGCTTTTAAAGATCAGTCCGGATAGCCTATTCATACTCTTGGGTTGATTTTCTCTTTACATCACCGATGAAAAGCGGAGAAGTTCAGCGAGTTTCCGCAAGAAGCAGAGATTCAGCATTCCCATCGTTAAATCTCTGTCATCTCGTTCCATTAATTACTTCTCTAGTACTGACTTTTTTTGAAGTAACGAATGTCACAGTAGAACAAAATCAAATTTTGCCGCTTATAATTTCAATGACCGACTATCTGTTAACCTCGTGATTTCAATAATTTTCAGTTTTTTTTTGGAAGTCAAACACAAGGTTCTATGAAACATTTTTTATTCTGAAGCTGATGTTTGGCGGTTTCACCTTCTTTAGAATTTGGGAAGATAAGGTTTCCTACAACCCAGTCAGCAAAGCATCTCTCTTCCACTAAGGTGTCCAAGTGGAGATCAACCGTGCAGAGATCACATGGAACTGTGAAGCTTATGCCCCACATCAAAATAGCAGTCCTATATTCTGTCTCTTATCACGTGTGATCACGAAACACAGTAACATAAAATCTCACTGTGCATAATCTCAAAAACATTTTGGATAAACGCTAAAAATCCAAACGTGGACCGCAGATGGATATCCGTTATCACGCGTGATATGAGGCAGTTTAGATGAGTGCTGTTTCTAATGTAGGAGATGCTTTACTCGTAAGACTCAAAAGAAGTGGTGAGTATGTTAGAAAGTTGTTTTGCGCTCGACACGATTAAAATTTAAGTCTAATGATTTCACTATTGAAATAACGAAGGTGTTAGGTTGACTCGATTATGGACAACTTCATCTTTCCAGAATCTAAGGAAGGCGGAATTGCCGAAACGTCGTCTAGGAGAACAGATTGTTATATAAAAACACTTGTGTTTGGCTTACAGCGAACGGATTTATTACCTATTTTCTTTGGGATTAAGAACCTGTTGTACGTAAAAAGAGGTTGAGGTATCTGCTGAATAATTTCTGAAGCTTTTTCAAATCGATTTTTAGATTGTAGTAAAAGTGACAAGCACAAATCAGAATGCGCCGATATTTAAGCAACAAGTCTATCGCGGTTTCATAAGGGAAAACAGTCCAAGTGGTTAGTTGTATTTGTTTTGTTTTCTTGAATTCCTGCACAAAAGATTTTTTGTCGTTCTCGATGCACATCAATCGTGTATGCGAATCGGAATGTTAAAGCTTTACCTCAGAACTTATCTATCCTCTTTTTCTTCATTTTCAAATTTTCTGCTGTTGAAGGCTCGTCTGTGTTTCTGGCGAATAGTTCTCCTTTATTGGTTTCGGCTACGGATAAGGATATCGGTCCTAACTCTCTGATCGGTTATCGACTTCTTAATCCCAATGAGCCGTACTTCGTTGTTGATTTTGTGACGGGAGCTATTAGATCGAGAAAGCCATTAGATTACGAGAAGACCAAGGAGTGGATATTCTACGTTCCAGGCCAGGTCTGGCTTATTCTCTTACTTTATCGTTTCCTTCAGTCCGTATTAACTTGATTAGAAAAGTTTGATTAAATTAAAACCTGCTATAGTTTTGTAAAAATCAGTAAGTTCTATTGAAAATGATGCATTCAGACATACATATTTACAATAGGAGTCATTGTTACTCGTACATGATCAATAATACTTTCCTATTTGATTTTGAGGCGCAACTTATCTGGCAACGATCTTTACTTATTGCCGCATAGACCCGTAAAAAATTTCAACTGATTATCAATAATATATAAAATTATTACTTTTTACTGGCGGTGTATCAGTTTTGAACTGAGAAGTAGTAGCTTTTTTTTTCGTTAGTCACGCTGACTATGGTCCGTCAAGACATGATCTTTGATTGCTGAATACACCGTTGATGTTTGCATGTGCGTAAATGTTGATATTTTGATAGATTTTCAAATCAAATCTTAGCAAATTTGAGATGGAGAAATGTGCATATTCATATGTGAATAAGTAAATAGATATGTAGATATATATGCATATATGTGCATAAGTATGTATATGTACATATATGTTTACATATGTATACATATATATATATATATACATACTATATGTAAGTGTATATATACGTATATGAATATATGTATGTATACAATGTTGGACGATAGGACGCAGTCTATTTTATAATCTCTAATTCTACCAATTCCACAAGTGCTTTAGCTTTCGGAAAAATGATTAGCTTTAGCAAATACCACCATCGTCACGAATTTACTAACATTTTTGACTTATCAGCCACTGTTATCATCTCACTCATGTTATGTTTTGGCATTTCCACTCATACGATTCGAAAACCACTTTCAATTTTGAGCCAAAATATCTCGTATCGTAATGAAAGAAGAAATTGTTAAAATCCACACATTTTTGCTAATAAGATAGATGTCTTGCTCTTGTACTATTATGAATTTATGATTTTTCAAAATCAGAAATCGATTTTTTACAAATTTCAATACATCTCGTAATTATTATTTGAGCCAACATGTCATGTGGTCTGTTAAATGAGCCGACTTATAGAACCCAATGCATTTGTTTCGACGTTGACGGTTTCATTTTTGTTCGTCGTCGCCTACTCTTAGTATAGGAGACCGAGCCCCCGAGACGAGTGGCTAAAGACGAAGGGTACCGCCGGGCTGTCAAGACCGTCAAGGTCGAAACACGTGTATAGGGCTATCTGAGTTAGCCTATTTAGCAGACCACGTGACATGTTGGCCCAAATAGTAATTACGAGTCGATTTTTTTATTGATGTCGGATTTCGAAGACTAACGAAATAGAAAAAGCGTTACCTCTCGTTCGGATGATTGTGGCGATGTCTCTGAATGCATCATCGATGTTCACAGCTGCTGGTATAATATAAACAACTCTAAAGATTAAAATGTCGTTTTTTTCTAGAAATTTTGAGACTAGAAATGTCAAGAAGTGACTTTTGGACTAAAATGACGTTTTTTTTTACATTCTCAATCACCCTTGAACAGTACGTTTCTTTATGTGTATATCAAGTTCTCAGAGGGTAAATTTATGAACAGTTATTGACAATACAGCTTCAAACTCAAAGTGTCAACTACACGAAGTAACTCAGTCATGTAAGAGCTTCGGTTTCTTTTTGTTTGAAGAACTTTGCAAAAAGTGTGCTGGTTATGATGAGAAAGTGAACTGAAAGTGAAAGTGAGTTGCTGGTCAGCTGCTATGCTTTAATTCGGGCGAGAGTGGTAGCAGAGCGGTGGCCTCGGTGTTGTAGTGGAAACACGTGGCCCCGGCATGGGTGAAGTGCGGGTTCAACTCCTGCCGAAGTCAAGAGTTTTGTATATCATTCAGCATCCTTGTATGTAGAGTGGATCGTTGAGTTTACAATAAGTTTCTGTGATTTTAGTGACATGGGAGAGCCGAGACTTTCGTCACCGATTCCAGCTATGGTAATCGTGTCTGTGCTGGACGTTAACGATCGGAAACCCGTCTTCACTAAGTCCACTTATGAAGTCAACCTACTTTTACCAGTTGTTGCCGGCATTGTGGTGGCGAAACCATCAGCTGTAGACGACGACACTGTAGGAAAGTTGAGGTATACCATCAAGGTATGTTTTGAGTTTTTAGCCAAGTTACTATTCGAATGATCTCTTCCAATTTCGATAATCTTGGGGACCTCGTATTGGAATAAAGCTTTTGCTATCGTAATACATTGCCCGAGGGAAACCGCACTTGGAGAGTACAGAAGACGAAATTAAAATTGCGTGGTGAAAATCTTTCTTGATCTTTAAGGAGGATGTTCATTCAAAACTGTTTACGATAAACTCTACTGATGGTTCAATTACTCTCATCCAACCAAATCCGAAGCATTTGAATGAAACCAAATATGAGGTAGGTTACTAGCCTCGAAAATCAAATTTTTATGCACAATGCGCTTTTTAACCTTTACTAATCTTGATTTATTTTGAATGCACTTCCGGTTTCCCTATTTTCAAACTTGTCGTTCGTTCGTTTTTGTGAGCGTTAGAGTGCCGCTTCCAGATGGATGTTCTTGCATCTGACGGCGTTCACACATCGACGGCCTCTGTGCGAATAAATATCCGTAATCCACCTGCTGATACAAACGATTTTCGATTTTCACAGATTGAATACAATACCAGTGTGAAAGAGAACACAACGTATCCTGCTGGAGAGTCACTTTTGGCTGTGAGTTCTTAATGGCGATAGAATTTCATTTGAATATGAGCTATAAGTGAAGCATGATTGGAGTTCTGAATCACAAGTGTGTTCGCTGGTTTGATTTTCTGCCGCCGAAGGAGAAAAGAGACTTCTTTTGTAGTCAGTTTTGCAGTTAGTTTCGTCCTCAGATGTGACTTATTCTTCATTTGCAAAATTTCTTCGGCATTTTCTAGTTAATTGAACAGTTTCCCATACTTGCTATCATTGATTTCTTTTGCCAGTTTCTTTTTCTCTGCAAGTTTTCTCAAAATTTCAATTTGCATCCTATTTTTTCAAGGTCACTGCTATTGGTGCTCCGGAAGGCGTAAGTGTCACCTACAGTATTTTGAACGAACGTGAAGAGGTCTTTATACATGCTGGTACGGGGCTTATCGCTCTCACAGGAAAAAGATTCGATAGAGAGGAAGAGTCGGTCGTTCGCTTACTGGTTCAGGTTATAAGAAATTTCTTATATTCTTACTGTATCTAGTTTCAAAGTGAGTTCTTATTTATACAGTGGGAACTCCACGTGCAGTATACCGAAACGAAGCTTATAAGGTTTCTCATTTCATTATTCTCAACGACTTTCCATCAAATTGATCACATTTAAATATTTGGTACTTCGAATTCCAACGTAATTATCCGTGCTTCATTCAAAATTTTCTCATCCTCATGAAATTTGAATTTATCGAACGTTACACGAACGGTAGTGTCGATTTCTTTAGGCTCGTACTCATGAGATCAAGCCACAGTTAGCTCAGTGTATCGTTTCCATCCGTGTAGACGACGTCAACGATTGTACTCCTGTATTCGTTGGATTGCCATATGATGTGGTTGTCAGCTCTGATTCAGCTGTAGGAGAGAAGATACTTTCAGTTAAGGCAATCGATCGCGATATAGGTTCGTACGCCTTAGAAATCACATGCGTAATTCTCCATATCACCGGGGAGTGAAGCCGAAAACAGCAAATGCTACTATTCAGGAATGAATGGAATTGTCCGTTACCAAAGTCCGTCTCTTCCATCTGTGTTTAAGCTAAATAAGCATGATGGAAAGATTACCGTGAATGGGAGATTGGATGCGTCTTTAGTGTATCGCTTTGAAGTCATCGCAATGGACCAAGGTATTCTCTAATTACTTGTACGATCAGAAGACGATCTCAGTCACAAAGTTGCAAAATACTCTTGCCTCAGAATTAATATACTTGATATCTTTGAAGGGACTCCCGTGCTAAAGGCAATCAAAGAAGTGAGCGTTCATGTGGTTGAGAGAGCACGGCCAATTTTCACCAAGAGGCAATACTACGCTAGTGTTTCTGAAGGATCAAAGAAGAAAACAGTGGTGACTCCCCTTTATTACTTTTAGGCGGGAAGTAATTTTACAGCAAGTTTTCTAAGGTTTCTTCTTAACATATATTCTTACGATTATCTACTTGTTCAAGGTAACGAAAGTAAAAGCGTCCAGTAATGTCGGAGGCCACTTGATTTACACCGTTGAAAGTGGGAATGATGACAACCTTTTTGTTATTGATATGGATACAGGTACTTTTTTTTCTCATCTGTAAGATGTTTCCATATAACTGTTCCTTGTAAAGGTGTGATCAGTGTTAATGGAGAGTTTGGACGCAGAAGAAATGGCCGTGTACAATTTAACAGTAATGGCAAGAGATGTGACCCGAAATCTTTTGAATTCGACGACTGATGTATGCATTGAGGTGGGCGTTTTCTTTAGTGTAGCTATCTTCTGACACTAAATGTTGTATGTTTAGAGGAAAAAAGTTCTAAGAGGAATGTAAAGCTCCATATCCATCTTTTTGATCAGGGTTTATAGAGAACTTAGATCTACATTAATTGCCCAAATTGCAAAGTACTCTCAGCCTATGAGGAGCTGAGACATGGTTGATATGTCAATCACGTCGCAAACTCTGCAATACTCATAGGGGCTTGAAGAAACGCAAGACAACATCGGTTATTCAAATGAAAAGTGTTGAAATTATACAGGCTGGTCGTATGAGGGCAGTTGAAGAGAAGAATTCAGAGAAAAGTTTATAGCCGTAGACAATGTGTGGATCATTGATTGCTAGGGATCAGACTGGAATAATGGGGGGGGGGGGGGGGGAGATGATTGTGAGGTTAAGGAGAAGATGATAAGATTTGATTCAATCTCTCACGACTTAATAAAGAGATTTGAGGCTTGGACTAAATACTTTTCATCGATACAAATGAAACACCTGTTTCCACGAAATGTGACAACCTCTTCTGAGTTTTATTTCAGTTCCCTTGACATTGACTTTTGTCTCATATTGTTGTTTTCAGATCACTGGAATTAACGACAATGGACCTCGATTCGAACATTCTATGTATCACGTAAATGTAAGTGAGTCGGCTCCAGTTGGTAGCAAGCTGTTGACCGTAAAAGCTATAGATCCTGACAGTGGTAACGGGCTTATTAGCTACGCCCTTAGTGGACGTGATTCTTCTAGTGAGTGTATCTTGTTACTTTATGGTGCACTGAATAGATCTTATCATCAGACACTTTTGTGAGATGGCTTTTTCAGTTGTTCATGTGGATTCTACAAGCGGAGTGGTCACTTTAGCACAACTGCTAGACTATGAGAAAAAACAATATTACGAAGTCACGGTTGTAGCCGCTGACGAGTCACAGCTTAGCGGGGAATCGAAGCTTGTACTAACGGTCGGTATTATGTCTTAACGACTTAAACACGCCAGTGTAGTTTCAACTTTCTAATATTGATTCGATCTCTAGGTTGAAGACGTGAATGATGAAGCACCACGTTTTTCTACTGCGATTGCCTCAGCAGTGATTTCCGACACAGCAACTTCAGGACAATTCGTAGCCATAATGAGCGTGACAGATGATGTACGTCGCTGTCCATATATGATTTGAAAGAGTCAAAAACTTTAGACTGAGTATCATGATGAAGCTCGTCATTTCATTACTCAAGTTCTTAGTTAACAAAAGAATTTAAATCTTGTCTGTTACTCTTAGTCATCGCTGTTTTGATCTAATTTAGGACACCGTATCCTCCATCCAAGACGGTCATCGACTCCTCTATTCGATTATTGAAGGTGACGAGACATTGTTCTCCGTTTCGGAGAATAGCGGTGAAGTGACACTACTCCGTCCTGTTGACACTGATGATGTTATAATGAATGATGGAAAGAAGATTCTAAACGTGTCGGTGTCTGACGGATTGTTCACCGCCTACGGGCAATTAACGGTTTCCATAACAGTTTCTGGACGAAGGCAGGCTCCTCCACGATTTGAGCAAAGCCAGTATGTTGTTGCAGTACGCGAAAACAAGTAAGAAGCAGTATTTTGAGTTGTTCTACAATTTCCTATCAGATGTAGCATTTTAATAAGACTACAGCATGTTTATAAGTATGGAATTTTTCTCAAGTTCACTTTTATATTCCACGGATACGCTGAAAGTTTTCTTCAATCTAGTGCTTTGACCAACAAGACTTCCATTCTCACTGTGCAAGCTCGTGATGGTGTAGCGCCTCTACACTATTCGATTGGTAGTGGGGAAAGCCGAATGCGACCTCTACGAATTGAAAAACTGACTGGAAGAATCCATCCGAAGATCGTGTTCAATTATCAAAGCCAAAATGCTTATAAGTATGTGTGAGAGACATAAAACTACTAAATGCAACACATTACGTTATAAATCAGTTCGAGAAACTCATGTGGAAAAGTTTTTAGAGTTCCACTTGTAGTAGAAGATGCCCTGGGTCGACGTGCTTTCAGCACGCTGACAGTGAATGTCATTGATGAGAACGACTGCGCTCCAGTATTTGTTGTCCCAAAGTGGGTTCACTTTTGAGATTTCCAAGAGTTACGCAGTTTTTAAAAAACTATTCGAAAATTTTTTCCATCATCAAATCATTGTGTACTTTCTGAATTTGGCAATTGCTTGAGGCTATCTCGTCTTTTCCAGATACTCAGTGTCAGTCTCATCGGGAGCTCGCGAAGGGTGAAGCATTACTAATGGTTGTCTGCAATTGATGACGACGTTGATGATATTGTTGAATATACACTCGTTGATAATAGCGTGACGAGTTCTTCATTCAAAATCCATCACCGTCACGGTACTCTGTCCGTCTTGAAGCCCTTGGATTCACTAGGTAGGCTTTCGATGTTGGGGTTTATGTACAACTCAGTTATTCCTTTTCTAACTGGCTGGAAGTATACTGTCTTGTATTAAAATTGCCTATCACTAAAGTAACTTCTCTTTTGATGACTTCAAATCATATCCTCCAATGGTAACATCATTTTCAAACCAATTTTTTCTGCAATTTTCTTGTTCTATAGTATTAGAGAAGTTGTTGTCAAGGAAAATATGCTACAGAGATGTCACCAAACCAAGTTACTTATTTTTCTCTTTTGAAGAAATGTCACTTACTATCCACTCACTATTGATTTCGCCAGGGATCTGGATTAAAAGAATAAAAGGATAAAGCTCTCGACGTTGATCAATCCCTGAGGGATGCGCCATGCATTCGACTTCAATTTTGCATATCTGGCCTTTACAATGACTCGCGGAGGCCTCCCGCTGAACCGAGTCAGTGCTGCTTATCCTCCCAGACAAGTCTGAGACCTGTTTGGTACCAATTTACCGATCTCGGAGGGATGAATGGCTTGGTGAGCCATGAGCGCGAGATTGAACCATTGACCTCGTGTGCGACGCAGGACACCTCTAACCACTGCGCCACATGCGCTCCTAGGGATCTGGATTAGTAATAAGAAATTGTGATTAGTAAAAATTAGTGGAACTGCGACACCTAAAAGCTTGACGTTTACGACTTCTGTCGTTCGGATATTTGGCATTCGAACAGCGAATACGTCAGCCTATTTTTGCATATTAGTTTGGCTCTTTCGAGTTCCAGTTCATATTCTTATTGCTTATTTCTTTACTTTCATTTAAAAATGGAGATGTTCAGCATTGTTTATTTTTTATTACGTAGTCCGCGAGATCTTAAAGAGCGGAACTTAAGAAAAATTAGAAATTTCAAGCATGAAAATCTGAAGCACGAAGAGCGGTCCGGCGTCGTGTATCGGTTTTTCTTAAAAATACATTGCTCAAGATCCTTGTGATGTATGCCACTTTTTTCGTATGGTATTTCCTCTTTCCACTAAGCTTATTTTGGAATGAATTGAACTTTGTCGAATGTCGAATCATATACGTGAGAAAGAACTCAAGACTTCATGTTTTTTGAGTCGGCAATATTCAATAGAATCTGAAAAGTGTTATGTGAATGAGGTAGATAAAACAAAGTTTCATAATTCAAATTTTTTTCCAGTCCTTAGATAATGTTTCTTGGCCATATGATGCAGTCAAGGTTTTTGCTGAAAAATTATCAGCAATTGATTGCTGACGTCTTCGATACTTTATATCGAAGAGAGAGTGTGATAGCTGTACAAGAGTCAAAAGTTTTTAGTTCACTTTTTCGGTGTAATGAAACGCGAATTCTAACTTCGGCCGAGGCTCCAAGTTTTGCATGTCATTCAACAATTTTTGGGTGTTAACGGGCTTCTGTGGTGCAATAGTTTAGAGTGCCTTGCGATACACACGTAGTCAGTTGTTTATCTCATGCCCAAGGCTCCTCAGGCCTTTCATCTCTTTAGAGTCGGCGTGTTGGTACCAGGCTTTTGACGGAGGAGAGTAGTGCTGACATGATATATTGGTAACCTCTACGAGTCACTCTAAAGGCCCTATAAGCATGCATTCAATCACTTCAAACGATGTCTGATGAAGGTTGAATGCATGGCGCATCCATGAATGATTGTTCAATACCAAGCGCTCTATTCTCTGTCTTTTTATTATTGTAATGAGCACATTTGAAAGAACAAAGATGTTTTGAGACTGACCGCGAGTAATGACACGGTGACACATGTAGGCGTCGTCTTATTTCCGGTGGTTTATTTTGGTGCACCGAAGTCTTACCCTGCACTTCTTGTAATCGATGCGTAATTTATTCAGCGCAAGTTTTGTGGCGGGTGTCGTCGATAACACGATGTTTCATCAGTAATTTTCACTTAATTTCTAATTCTGGGTGTGTATTTCTATCGTTGTTCAAAAGAGTTTAGGGTTAAAGAGTACAGCCACTGAAGATATGCAAAAAGCCTGTAACTTCATGAAGTGGCATCGCACGCAGTGTGCAGAATCATTTCTGACAAGCAACTGCTTGTTTTCTGATCTTCATTCGCTATGGTGACGTTTGGGTATTGTACGGAATGAGGGGATGGCAAATCTACAAGATTAACTATCCAATTTTCCTTTCTGAACCTGTATAGCTTCAATAAATGCTGACAGCATAGATTGCAAAGTTGGCGAGTGTTTTTTCTTCACATACAAGAGTTGGCCATGTATTAGAAACTTAGATGAGGTTATTAAAGAGCGCGAAGCATACATAGGAGGAGAGACGGGAGTTTTTTAGAATATAAAGGAACCGATTTTACCAGGGAAATTATAACAAAGGGGACGGTCTGTGTAGAGACTTCAGAAAAAGCCGACGTGACATTCATAGGTGTCACGGTGAACAACGAAAGCTTAGGCCGGGTTGATTGCCTAACAGAACCGAAATAGGCATCGTTGTACTAGAGAATATAAACTAAGAATCATAATCAGATAAAAACTTTCCCTGTCCTCGACTAACTTCGGCAGTGATTGAAGAATAATCCATTTTCTTATTCATAGAGCACGAGGTTGTTAAAGACGGTTTATCAAGTCCGATAAACAGCACACTGTAGACAGTTGTCTTACGTTTCGGCAGTTTTGCTTTCTTCAGAGTCGTTTTTTTTGTCTTGTAGTCCACTAAATCTATGGACCAGCCGCACTGAATCTTACATGGGTGGGTGTGTGTGGTCTACATATATAGTGCACCACAAAAAAGCAAAAGAAAACGGCTCTGAAGAAGGCAAGATTGCCGAAACATAAGTCAACTGTCTGTATTGTACTGTCTGTTGTACTCAATAAATCGTCTTTTATCAATCTCATGTTCGCCGAATAGGAAGATCAATTGAACAAAAAACTCCCCTTTTTCAACTGACTAATGAGATTTTTTCTAAGTCCTACTTTCCCATCGGTCAACTTGCATTACATGGTATCTCAAATCTTAGTCTTTATGAATCGCCTCTACATTTCTCTTCCTAACTTTTCTTTTTAGTTGGGACATCGATAACCTTAGCTGTACGTGGTACTGATCAAGCAAATCCACCACATCATGCCACCGCTGAGGTTGTTTCTTCGTATTTTTTTCCTTTTCGTTTAACTTATTCGGCAAATGTAACTTTTGTAATTGCAAATAATTGCATCTTTTTGAACTACACATTTAATATCTGAACGGAAAAATTTTTGTATCCATGTGCAGGTGAACCTGTTCTAATCTTCCTATGCATATCATTTCCAATATCCCATCAAGACTGACATCAAGTAGGGCTAATAACAACTGTCCATTTTTCCTGTTATTTTTTGCCTTAGATCGATGTGTTTAGGTTATGATTACGGTTCTATCCGGAGAAACTCCCATACCCAAGTTCAGTAACAATCATTATCTCTTTGTAATTCCTGAGGACTCGGTGGTCGGGACTGTTATTGGAAAACTGCAGCAGATCGATCTAGGTTGATTATAACTTGTTTTTGCTATGTTACTTTGTTCTGTTTCAATGTCCTTCCACCGTTGATTTGCGGAGTAATGTTTTCTTTTTCTGGCAGTGGTGTACTGGCCCTTTGCTACGGCAATCATTCTCGGCTTGCGGGCGGTTCGGACGGCTGCGAAGAGCGATGGGCGAGAGATAGACTATCTTTCCAATAGCCGAGAGATAATACTTTTTGTATATCCACTGACTATGTACCATAACTTGACTAATTGAATGGATTATCCGTCGATTTTTATTAAAGTTGCGCACGTCTTCGTAAGCCTTCCGAACAGCGTGGAAACGCGTGTATCCTTTCCGCGTCATGCGCTAGTGAAAGGGCTAACCATTTCGCATCGGAATGTATCTATTTGGATACACGAATTTCTAGAGGCCTTTCTCACTGGGAAGTAAATCCTTCTCAACTCTGTAGCAGTTATTCGAGATCTTAAATCTTGAGAAATTTCAGTAGTGCGTTTGTTTTCTGAAAAGCTTTTCTTCATTGTGTTGTATCAGTGAAAGTCATGATTTTTTTTCACACTTAGTCTGTGCTTTGTTTGCTCGATTGGGTCTGTGGTTTTAGCTAAATTATTGGTGCTCATTCGATGTGAAACAAAAAATGCTTCTACCAATAGAAGGAGAGATAGAACAAAGTTCCTATTATAATTTGCTCACAAATGATTTGAAATTCATCCGAAATGGAAAAAAGTCTCTAGGTAAATAAAGAAAATCGCGCGTTCTTACGAAGCCGTAGTTGAAATCACTGCGCACGCACAGTGTCATTCGAGCGGCGCTCTATTTTTGTTATTTATTTGAAAATTTCTCGGGAAAATTTCTGGTTTTTTGCATTTAAACTGTAGAAGAGACTTGTTCCTATTCTCTGAGTATAAACTTTTTTTGTTTCACAATGCCAAGTAAATCCCCTCATGATGTTCAAGCGACGCACTGTGCTACACGTAATCTTCCTGTTGCTCTAAGGGCGCTTTATGTAAGCCTTTTTGGACAGCAATTTCATCATTTAAATTTTTTGAAATTTGAGCTATTCGAATGACTGCAACAAATCAGCGAAAAGCCTCTCACAGACCCCAGCCGAGCAAGCAAAGCAAATTGTGTGTACAACATAGAATTTTCTTGCTACTACAACCCAATAAGAGAAAATTCTTATGAACCAAGCACATTGTCTAATGACCGAGATTTGAGCTTCCGAATAATTACTAAGTATAAGAAAGAAGTTGTTTCCAGCGAGAAAGGCCTCCAGAAATTCGTGTATCCAAATGGATACACTCCGTTCCTAAAGGGTTAACTTCCAGTAAGCGCTAAGAAAGATTTCAGTTGTATTTTTTTCATGTAGTGATACCATTGTAATTCAGTGTCTTGTAGATGTTGCCGAAGTACGTTTCTCTATCCCTGCTCCACCTGATGATTTCCCTTTTACAATAGAAAGATCAAGTGGGAAGTTGATTGTGCGACAGACACTAGATAGGGAAAAGAGAGACGTAGATTGTTTCTATCCTTCATCCAACCCTACTTCTTTTTCAGAATTCTCTAAGTTTAAGGTTTGGCGCTTTGTGGCGCGCGTAGATGCAGCCGGCGGAGCTCATTCGATGACTACGGTAACCATACGTCTGTCAGACGTCAACGACAACGCACCGATGTTTGTGGGTGCTTACGATCGGATATCAATCAGCGAAGATGCACCGGTTGGGACGAGTATAGCCGTTTTCTCGGCGACCGATCTGGATCGTTCACCTGGAGGAATGATTAGTTTCAGTCTCACAGAGGTAAACTTCAGTGACATGTTTCATCAGCCGTGCCTTCATTTTACTGCTTCTTTGGCAGTATTATAATTTCATAACTATAATCCAAAATTGCTAAGTGATTAGCCAAGCTTTGAACTTCGGTTGAGTTGAACCCACGTCTCATCTTCAACGCACTTAATTACTCGGGCTGCTGCCCAGCTATCGCTCTGATTCGCCGTCGGAAACGGTGAGACGCGGATTCGACTCTTTCCCGATGTCTCGTCAGCTTTCAATCGATTCCCATATATTTGAGATGTATCTGAGAGTCGCATCGTTAGTTTTCTCTCATCTAGGGGTCACATGGTGATGGAACATTCAAAGTCGATGCGGAATCCGGATGGTTAGTTGTCGACTCGCCACTCGATCGAGAGCGTCAATCATTACATGAACTCATAGTTCGTGCTACGGATGAAGGAGGAATGTTCACGGATCATAAGTTCAAAGTTGAGGTAATCTATCCTGTGTTCTACTATTGGTATGTCAGTAATCCTCTGAGACCGCGTGTCTTGTTTTGAACACCTTATTTTTTGGAGGCCATTTTCGCCGGAGAAAGCGAATTCACTAGACTCCTAGTACTCATTCGATAGCATGAAAAATGGTGATTCTAACACTATGCTTACTTTTATGAAAGACCTCCAGACTGCGCTGTAGGAGTGGAGGAGATTCTTCACGTTTTGCACTAAGACAAAAGGTCACAGATAGACGTGCTCTATGTAATGAAAACATGCCAGGCTATTGAGAAAAGGATGCGACCGTCAAAACATAAGAGAAACATACCTTTCATTGACGCTTTTTGAGACCACGCTTCAGAAATTCAATATAGTTTGATAGATATGTGAATGAGAAGCACTAGAGGTGCCATTTCAGAGTTCAGGAAAGGTTCAAAACATCCTATCAGACTTTATAAATCTTTTGAGCGAAGTTGTCAAAAAAGTCGATTGAAAGGTCTCGTTGCATATGCCCACGTAATAGCCGTACGCCATGCAATTGACAATCCATCACCGAAAGAACGTCATATCAAGTGATCTTTCCACTTGGTGTACAATCGAACATGTTAGGCGACGATTTCTAGCAACAGTAAGGCATGTGTTGTCAGCCGGATAGGCATGTGCTATTGATAAGACTTGCGATAAAGCCGAAGCGTACGTCTAGCATTAGAGATGTCATATCAGACCTTTGATAGGCTTAAAATATTCTATCAAGCTATTGTAAGAGAGACCTAAAATTTCTCTGAGGATGGCAAAAACTGTACTTCATTAGAGAAAACCGCACTTCGTTTGCGAATCGCGTGTCAACTGCGATCCATAAAAGGTTGCAGATCGAGTGAGCTTTTCTTTTTCAGGCGAAGTTTAGTGGGATACTCTTAGAAGTTTAGGTGTTCTAATAAGGCTCAATCCCATTATTAGCTTTATGTATCATCAGTCTACAAATTTATTCCAGGTCACTGACGTTAACGACGAACCCCCTCGTTTTGACGAGAATTTTTACATTGTCAGTGTCGATGGCAGTCATTTGACTATTGGTCAGATTATTGCTAGGGTTGTTGTGACGGTGGGTAGAGAGTTTTAAATATTCTACTAATTAAGCCTTCTAAATCTTCTTGAGAAAAATTCGATCTCAAATTTTCTTCTTCGTTTCTAGGACAAAGATTTGCCACCGTTCAACAACGTTCGCTTGTTCATTAGTAGAGGAAATGATGATGGTCTTTTCAAAATTGACGACTCTGGAAAGATTACAATCGCTCGATTGAACCATGTAAGGAACATCTACAATCTGACTCTACTAGCCTTCGACGGATTTCATGCGACAAATGCAATAATGATGGTAAGGTTGTTTCAGCTATATAAACAACTACTATTAAGGTATTTTCGAGGTTTGCAGAATATAACTGAGATTTTTGACCCTGCGGACGGCGCGCATTCCATGAAATGCACCACTGTTTTCTTAGCTTTTTTACCGTATAGAAATCATATATTATAATTTTGGTAATCAATCGGTAACCTGAAACAGCGATCTCAGCTGTGTACTTTGCTATGAAAGGGCTTTTTAAATGTTCCGTAGCAGCTACAATAACATTATTGAATTTTTTCACTCGTTCATTTTTGTTTGCTCAGTTGGAAGACTTATGGGGTTACTAAAGACTTTCAGTAATCATTCGACACAATGCTTAGTATTTAAAAGGTCCTTACATAGCACTGTGAGAGCAGAAGGAAGATTACGTTTCACCCTCGCAGTTAGTTGTTTTCGTACAACTTAGGTTGGAGAAAAAATTTCCCTAACACCCGCTGAAAATTCGAGGTTTATATATAGAATCAAACAAAAACTACAATAATTTTTTTCATAATAGAGACCATCATTATCAGCGATTTTTGCCAACGATCTGCAAGCTTCCGGATCTGCTCGAAATTGTCATTCCTTAGGATTTTAATCGAAAAGCTCCTGGCATGCCTCTTCAACTTGATCAAATGTCTCGAATCGGCGTCCATGCAGGACATGTTCCATTGTGACGGAAATCGGACCATGATCTGGCGGCGCAACATATGAACTGTAGACTGGATGCGGCAAGATCTCAACTCGCTCCAGTTCTTCAAACTTTTCCTTTTAGTCTTCTTTGAGATGTGTGGTTTGGCATTGTCTTACTGGAACAGCACGCGTTTTCGACGAATCAAGGGTACTTTTTCTTCAACAAATCGTAGACTCGGTTCAGCTGCTCGCAGTAGAGTTCGCTGTTGTTGGTGCGACCATCTAGAACAAGTTCGAAATGCAAGACACTTTTCCCTCCAAACTCAAACGCAGATGATGACCTTTTCGTCAAACGGGTTTTGACCGCAACTAATGGCGAACTTAAATTAGAATTTGATGCATCATAACTAGCGTTGCTGTGGGGCTTCTTACAGAAGTATTTCGAGAGGCTTCTTACAGAAGTATTTCTGAGATATTCCCATGAATCTACAATAGCTTACACTGTGTGTGATAGACATGAAATTCGAAATTTCTGCGGGTCATAAGGAACTTTTTTCTCAACCAGTATGATATATGTGCGTATATACACATGCATATACGCGTGCATATGCATATGTCTAAATATATGCATACACGTACATGTGTATATACATCTGTATGTGAACATACACATATGTATATATCGGTACATATATTTTTATATAATTTTAATATCTATATATATATATATATATATTTCTTTTTCTGGCAAAATGGAAAAATTCTTAAGTAGAGAACAAGTTGCACACCGCTTACGAATCGCACTGCACGGTTGATCAAGTGCTGTCCCGAAAGGGTTAAGGAACTGAACGTTCCATATTTTCACAACCAGCTCGTACATGTTGTATTCGGGAGAGAAATAAAAGAGTTAATCTTCTCGGCGTTGGTGAGTTGCCGAATGATGCGCCATCATCCAACTTCTGTAAGCATCGTTATGCCTGTCTGGCCTTTACAATGACGCGCGGTGGTCTAGCCGATGTACCAAGTCAGTACTGCTAGTCTTCCAGACAAGTCTGTTAGTAATCCGCCTAGGCCGAAATGATGAATGCTTGATGACCTTGGATTCAAGATCGAATCATCAATCGTTTGTGTCTCGCAGAGCTTTTCTAACCACTGGAGCACAAGCACGGAAACGAAAATATTATTGAAATAACAGGATGCGACACGTTAAATTTCGCCATAAAGCTTGAAGAATGCTTATTGTCTTTTTCAGGTGACTCTCACTTCTAGTAGCTCGTCGACATTTGAGTGCGATCGGGATAAGGTAATAACGATAAGAGTTCCTGAGGACGTTTTGGTGGACAGTGAAATTTATCGCGAGGAATCCAACGTCAAAATCGCTGGTGCTCGATATCTGCTTATTTCATCTGGCCCATCACTACCGTTTGCTGTCAATCAGAATACTGGATCGATTTCTATAAAGGCTGCTCTTGATGCTGAGGTGAAGAAGAAGGTCAGTGTACTTTTCATGGTTCATTATTAGTAAGTGCAGCTATTCCATTGGAAATGAGGAAAATTGCATTAAAGGTTGTTAAAATCATTACCTAAATGGTGATAATCATATTGATAATGACTGCAGTCTAGTGACTTTTTATTAGGTCTCACTAAGTTTTGGCACTTGAGCAATGAACACCAAACTTATTAACCAGAAGTAATTCAAAATGCTTAACAACGCTATTCAACGTATACGTCATCAGCCTGAACCAAATCAATAGCAGCTGCTCATCCTTGATTTTAGAGAAAGTTGTCAATCGTCGATAAAGTGATTGATGTCTCGGAACTTTCTTGCCCAAGAAGTGCTCTTGAGGCCAGAAGAGCTGATAGTCACACGGCGACAAGTCAAAACTGTACGGGGAATGATCCAGGAACTCACAGCCCAGTTCTGTCAACTTCTTGCTTGTCAGTTTGGTGACATGCAGCCTTGCGTTGTCTTGAAGCAGGAAGAGATGTCGGTGACGTCGACGTGACAGGGACCAGATCGCAGCGGTCCAGGTGCCCTACAGTAGGCTTGGCGTTGATGGTCTCTCCGGCTGACAACAAGTTTTAGTGAATCGCCTCGGTTTGGCCCCAAGTTATGATGAGCATAGCCTTTGGTGCGAATCGATCTGAACGTGGGTGTTTATTTCTCAAATACCATAACTAATGAGAAGACCTAGTATCTTCTATGTCGACTTATTTTCGACAATATGCTTTTGCTTAACTGTTTTGACCTCAGGGATGTTTTTTCAGTACGCTTTCATTCGACAAGTGGAACTGAAAGGTGTTAGCTCATCGTGTAGTCAGCCGGTAGAAGTACACGTCCTGGATGTCAATGATGAGTCACCTGTTTTTGTTCGAGACGAATTCGTCGTTTCTATACGAGAGAACGAGCCCGCAAGTCGCACCGAAAGATATTTCTTGACGAGAGTGCATGCTGTTGATAAGGTTTGTTTCTCCTTAGTTCGTAATTGAAACTGACGACTGTCGTATACAAGAGTTTCAAAGCGGTTCAAGTTATGGTAGCTTACATCTTTTTGTCTATCAACGGGGATGAATAGCCTGTTTGGCATGTTTGTTGTTAGAGCCTAATAAAGTGCAACAATAGTGAAATTACATATCGAAGCTTCACCTTTTCGTTGTTCGAGTTTCAGTCTTTTATGCATCAGTAGCTGTCAAGTATTCTTTGAAGTAATCAAGTTGTGGCAGTGGTAGAGTGGTTATGATCCGAGTGCGAATCTCGTCCAGTACACCAAAAAACTATGTTGATTCAGTGATAGAATGATCACTCTACCACTGTCTCAGTAGTGGTTTGATGTAGGGCAATGCCATTTCATGCGCTAAGATGTGAATATTCTAATTTTCATAGGATTCCGGCATTTTTGGACGAGTGAAGTACAGCTTGATATCCGATAATTACGATGCGTTCGTCATTGACAGTGAGACTGGTGCCATCACAGTAAATCGACCACTAGATCGAGAGCAGACGCAGGAGTATTCGCTTCGGGTACTGGCTGAAGACTCCGATCCTGTTAAACCAAGGAGTAGTGAAGGTAGATAGAAGTAGACTATTATCTCTGAGTGCCTTAAAGTGTGTTAGACTAGCGATATTATCAGGTGTTCCATAATTCTTGGCCTTTGTAGCAATAAACACTAAATTCATTAGCCAGAAGTAATTAAAATGCATGATTTGGTATCGTCAATTGCACGTTTTTGTCAACATTTTGGTATACCACTTGCCTAGACATGCTTCAAGCTGTGAGCTGTTGTGGGAAGCAAATTCGCTTGTTACTCATGCTCCAACAGCGCGTAGGGGAAAATGCTACTGAAGCGGCATGCAAGATTGATGGGAGCTTCCTGTGGACGGCCTAGGGTGTGACTGATCCTCTAGACTGTTCACTCCAGCTGTGGACTTCGCGAACCACTCCATAGTCGCTTTTCTGCAACCGTATCATCGTTACAAGCTCCATTAATCTTGCTCGCCGCTTCTCTAGCAATTTCCCTAACGCGTCATTCGTGCATGAGTAGCAAGCGAATTTGTTCCCGCGATAGTTTCAGCCATCGTGAAAGCAAGCATGGGCAGGTTGTATACCAAAATGTTCGCAAAAAAATGCACAATTGAAAGAAACTAAAACCGTGCAGTTTCATTGCTTCTGGTTAATGAATTTAGTGTTTTTTGCTATCGTACCAAAACTTATGGAACACCTAATATTTTTGCAATTCTGTTTCGTTATAATTGTTTCAGCGGTGGTGCGTATCACTGTAGTTGATCAGAATGATAATCCTCCCGTATTCGAGAAGAGCGAATACATCTTACAGGTTTATTACATTCTTTATACATTACTTTTATTTTATGCTTTTTTGCACCGCAGCTGTTTTTTATGAGGTCTTTTTTTGACTTACCACCCTCTTTTCTATGTTGAATCAGAATTTGATCCTTTGAGGACGACATGTACTGTTTTCGGTACCATGTTATTCATAGACGTTCTTCCACTGGACACACTTTTCACTGAACTTTTCGTATTCGTTTGACTACTTGAAAAAGACTATGTAACAGTGGGCTTATTAACTCTAGAGGCTTTCATGTCGCGCTTGTAGCAACGAAGCAGAGATCACGCTGGCATTTGGAGCAGCTCGTCAGCAAATTTACTGACATCACAAAGTAAAAACATAAAGCTAATACTCCATGGGAAGACAGAACAAAGTATCTTATGCAGTTTTATGAAGGTTTCGGCTCTTAAAGAACAAAAATAGTTGAAATTATTGTCGAAAATTATCGATGAATTGACATTATATGCAATGCGAAGTGTTATTTTGACAAATTTTTCATTATTTTCTGGTTTTCTTCGCACATAATAGTGTTTATATGCACCAAGACATAGGAGGGTATATGGAAAAGCATAGGGCATCAAACTGATATCAAAAGCCTAGGAATATTTTCTAAACAGAAAAAGACTTTAATCAATTAACAAAATCGCGCGCAGCGATTTCAGCTGCCGTCCGGAAAGGGTTGGTCAGGAAATGTTTGCTTTGTGATATAAGCTCAAGCATTGGGTGACAAAGGGAAAATGTTGTGGAGCGTTATGGTAGTAGATTGAATCGGCAACCTTCTTCCCGATATCCGGAATCACTAATCATTCGGCACTACGAACTGCTCGCCGCCGCACGCAGCGGCTGGGCGACGTGGGGCTAGCGCTATGGCCCTATCGTACCCAAAGTGTTAAAGCGTTTTACGGTATGTCTGTAAGTGGAGGACTTCAGTTCTGCTCATAGACCATATATTGCAGTGGATTTTGTGATTTAGGTGATGGAATCGGAATCCGTTGGATATACGCTGTTGACATTGCGAGCTATAGGAGGTGATGCTGATGAGAGTGTGAGCTACATGCTAAGTGAGAACGGAAGCCACAATGCCTACATTGAGCTGAATAAAGAAAACGGTTTGTAGTTTAATTGCATAAAGTGCCGTATTGTGATGGTTTGAACCGCATTTTTTTAGGAGTTCTCAAACTGGCCAAAGGATTAGATTTTGAAAAAGAGAAATTGCTGTCACTTACGATCATTGCTACAGATTCTGGCGATCCACCACTATCAACGGAAGCATTTGTTACGATACAGGTCAGCTATGTGTTTGTTTACTGTTGTCTTCTGATCACTATAGACCTATGATTGGAAAGTGAGGAACAAAAAGAGGCGATTCAATTTAGATCAGTTATGGACTGACCGTCATGTTTGTTCTCAACATCCCTCAATGAAAGATGTTTTTCGAAACAAAATTTGCAGTTCTCATAGCTTTTTACAGATATTGGATGAAAATGACAACATTCCTGTTTTCGTAAAAGAGAGCTACAAAGCAGCCGTGGACGAAAATTCTCCAAATGGTACGAAAGTCGTGAAGGTAATAGATTCATTTACTAGCTAATTGCTCAGTAAGGACTGATTCGAAGCAGTATTAATTCTGTTTTTCTCTCTTATCTTTGTTCTCCTGTAAATTAACGTTGTGTGAATATTAGAGTTGGCAAGAAATTTTCCGGACTTTTTTATTTTTAATATCATCTTCTATGCATTTGAGTTTTTGTTTGTACTGTCGTTTAGAGCAGCTTCTTGCGGTTACTTCGATATATAGTACTTATACCTTTGTTTTAAGATGGATTTGTCTTGAGTGTTATATATCAAAATAATCGCATGAAGCTGCTCTAAACGATAGTAAAAACACAGACTTAGTACATGGAAAATATTCAACAAAAGCGTGAAAGTACAGAAAGTTTCTTACCAACCCAAAATATTTCATAGAGATGCAAGCTCACCCCTCTTTTCGCTCTCGATTCTCTTCCGTTTGTTATTAGCCAACATTCCAACCTCTCCACTACCATTTCCGAGATTTTCTTCTCATGATTATCCTCACTTTTTGAATATTTTCTAGGTGAAAGCTGTTGATGCGGACAGTGAGCATTATGGCCGTGTCGCCTATTCGATCAAAGGCGATCCCGGTCCATTTTCTATTGATGAGCATGGATGGATTACCGTAGCTGACCTTCTCGATCGAGAAGTGGTATGTGTTTATAGATTTTTTCTAAACCTTGTTCGATGTGAAACTTAGTCAACTATGTATAGCAAGCGTGATAACTCAAGTCTCTCATTCCTCTTTCTTTTTTTGGCGATAGTGTGCCTATGCTTGTAACAAAAGATCGAAGGAATTTTAAGATCCTTATATTCAGACGTCATATTATCGTCTTCAAGTTGAAGCGCATGATGGTGGTGAGCCAGCTCAAAAATCTCTGGTCACTGTCGTGATTGATGTGAATGACGTAAATGACAATGCCCCGGTGTTTATCGACTGCAACATGACAGCAGTTGTACAGGTACGACAGAAATATATATTTCAAAATTTCCAAGCTTAAACAATGAATTTTCTTGATGTAGAATAACGTAGCGACAGATAGAATGCGTCTAGACTTCTGTACGATTTGTCCATGAGGCATCAGATTCTATATCTAGCAAATCATTGCCTGGAAAAATAATAAAGTTAAAACAGATGTAAACCTTACTTTGTCGGCTATAATTTTGTTTAACAAGAGATCTACTAACCAGCACTAATTGTATATATATATGCATATATATATGCATATATATATATATATATATATATATATATATATATATATATATATATATATATATATATATGGAGCGCATGTGACGCAGTGGTTCGAGGTGTTCTGCGTCGCACACGAAATCAATGGTTCGATCACGCGCTCATGACTCACCAAGCAATCCATCCCTCCGGGGTTGGTAAATAGATACAAAACATCAAATCTTTCGATACGAGTGTTTTCTTAGGACCACAGCTCAAATTTTAATATGCCTGATAATCATTTTTTGAGCCACGCATGTCAGTGGTCTGTCAAGGAGGGCTGACTTATAGAGCCCGATACACGTGTTTCGAATCTTGCGATCTCGTCAGTCGGGCAGTTACCCTTTCTCGTCTTTTGCTAATCTCTGTAGTGCTCCAGTCCCCACACTATATATACCAGCCAAGAGCAATCGAGTGTACAACACTCTATGTTCGGTGAGATTTTCACTGGACATAAAGTGTAAAACGTTCGTTGTCGCTAACTCTTAGTGTGGGGACTGGAGCACCCACAGAGATTAGCAAAAGACGAGAAAGGGTAACTGCCTGACTGACGAGATTGCAAGATTGAAACACGTGTATCGGGCTCTATAACTCAGCCCTCTTTGACAGACCACTGACATGCGTGGCTCAAAAAATGATTATTAGGTACAAAACAGGTCTCAGACTTGACTGAGAGGATAATCAGCACTGACTTGGTTCAGCGGGAGGCCCCCGCTAGTCATTGTAGAGACCAGATATGCATTCAGATCGCCTCAGAACGAAGTTAGAAATTGAAAACGAATGCATGGCACATCACTCAGGCATCGATCAACGTCGAGAGCTTTATCCTTTTTATATACATATGCATATTCATACACAAATACCCATGCATGTGCACATGTGTACATACTCATATGCATATATATATGATATATGTATATATGTATATGTACATTATACGTATATATTATCTATATATATGTGTATATATATATATATGTACACATCTACGCACATGCATAAATACGTTTTCTTTTAGTGTTTAGTAAATAAGCATGCATATATGTACGTATATGTATATATGTGCATATGTGTGTACATATGTATATGTACACATATAACTGAATGGAACTTTGTACATTCTCTTATAGTTATGCCTTTGTCTTCTTCGTATCGTGAACTGATAGTGTTCCAGGAGGGTGTGATGCCTGGTCATCGTATTCTTACTTATCAATCACGGATGAGGACGGTCCCTCTTTCGGTGCACCATTTCGAGTAGAAGTCCGTGGAGAAGGATCAAAAGCTTTTACCGTTGACGAACAGTACAACCTTGTCACAGTGACACGATTTGACCACTCGAAAAGGGATCGCTTTCTCCTCACGGTAAACTATTCATTGTATTGATTTCTAGGCATAATTTGGGACCATATTAAAAAGTTTCACTAACCATCTATTTTTTCAACTCTGTAGATATCTTTGCAGCATAAGGAATGCCGTTTTGAACGTTTATTGGTTTTTCCGACGATGATCTATAAAATATTCAGATTTTTAGAGTTATACCATTGCATTCACTTATCATAACAAGAACTCGATGTACTTTTCAGTTAATCGCTTATGACCGTGGTAATCGCTCGACTGATTGTCCGATAACAGTATTTGTACGTGAGGAAAGTCGACACCCACCACAGATATCACCGCTTCGAATTAACCTCAATACACTTATGGGAGAATTCAGAGGTGGTATTATAGGGACCGTTGTCGCTGAAGACGAGGTATGTTATTCTGGCTTTGTTATGGGACTTTTAATGCAACATAATTGGTGGCTTTATAAAAGCTTACATTTCTTTTATTACCTGATAATCCATGTTCGTCTACACGTTGTAGAGCTGGCGTTTCGTTCATTCCTAGTTCTTTCTCATAGTATTTCAATATTTGATATGCATTTCTGTCCCTTAACACCTCTATTGAAGCTTCATTGCTCTAAATTTAAATGTTCTTAATCTAGGATGCTGGCGATATGTTGCGATTTTCTTTGGTGGATGGAAGCATTCTTGGTCCTCTGCCCACTGAATCCCATCCACGTCCTCATGTCACCAAGCCACATCTCTTTCGAGTTAACACCAAAACCGGCGAAGTACGATGTTTGAGTTAAGTGCATTATTAATGATTGAGTTGAAGAGTCTATAAATATTAGATCTGGAGTGATCATGGAATTCCTGGTGGTCTGCATGCGTTCAACGTATCTGTCACTGATGGGAAGTTCTCCACTGTCAGTTATGTGGAGGTGGAGGTAATGATTTTGCATAGATTCCAGTTGAAAGTATGAAATTTGAGATGTCTTTGTGGTCTGATCAGCACCAACATATTTTGGTTCTGTGGATAGTAGTCGGAGGCATTATTTAATACATTGCGGACTTCGTTGGTATCTCGTTCGGGACGTGACGCGGCCGCCGACTGGCGGACAGCGACAGTGGTGCAGATAAAATATAACTTTATCGTCACTAAAGAGGAATTTATTGTTAGTAGATGGTTGGACATGATAGAACATATCTCAGTAAGGCTATGGTTAGTCGAAACTGTGTGGATACTTTCTCTAACACCGCATCTGTGAGAGGGATTGAAATTCATAAGTCCCTAGAATTGATTAGTGCGTTCTTTTACGACCCCTTCTCCAGGCGCATAGTTAGCGTACCTATGCATTTTCCAGGATTATACATTGTATATAGCATGTTCTGAAGCTACGATTTCAGACCATTGTTGCCAAAAATGTGAAAAAAGAGTTGGAAATGCTTAACTACCTCACTGATGTGCTTTCGTATAGAAGAGTACAAAAATCTGAAACAACAGGGCGCTTTTTTTTTAGACTTAAATCACGCTCACTATTTAGGGAACCCTTCAATGATATTCTGTCCTTTCATGGCGAAAAAAGACTCCAAAGTCAAATTTTGAAAATATAAGAACGAGCGACCTTTCAATTAGTACAACATGCCACGAAGGCTTCTTCACAAAAGAAGCTTAGTATCAAAATCTGTACTTGTCAGACTATCATGAGTGCAGAATCACAATTGAATAAAGAGAACACGTTTTATAACAGCTGAAAATATATTCTTTTTTGGAAGGATGTGATTTTCTCGTCGAAACATAGGGAATTTTGGGACACATGGGCGTTCTTTTTAATAGAATCATTCTTAAGGAAGTTCCTTCATTGATAATTGATCAAACAATGGTGATAATGATAGCTATGGACCCCATTTTCCAATTCAGTTCCTTTATTTCAATTGCGGCGCCCGTCAATGCCAAATGACTGGCATGCGGCGTGGTGATCGGCGCATGAGATCTCATGAATTTCGTCCGTAACGTGTGCAGATATTAGCTATATTTTAGGTTATGTCGCTTGAGCAGGATGCTGTTGATCACGCTGTTTCTCTACGTATAAAAGACATGACAGCTTTGGAGTTCTTCTCAAAGCATGCCACCGCTTTCCGAGAAATCTTTGCACGACACCTAAATGTCGATGCCAGGAATATCCAACTGTTAAGTGTTCAGGAAACACAAGGTTTGTATGACTTGGTTTTTCCTTCATAGTTTTCTCTTAGATGCACCATCAATTTTAGTCCGATCTGCTCGTGCGCTGATACCGACGACGAAATCTACCGATGTAGATATTTTGTTCACCGTATCACGAGGAGGGGGTCGTGGAATGCTGAAGCCAGATCATGTGTATACGAGACTCAAGCATGATTTCCAGAGTATTGCAGATCAGAGTGGAAAAATGGTGAGTGGATGCTTACCTTGTGCTGTGATGAACATTATCCAATGCTACAGTGTGAGTGGAAATCATGTTTTCCAGCTGAGTTCTTAATATTATTTTTCTAGTGATTCTTTTAATTCTCTTCAGAAGAGTATTTTTGAACTAGTCATCAATTTCAGAAGTATCAGCTCACTACTGAAATGTGTACTCCTGGAGTATGTCAGAGAGGCGAGTGTCGTGAGCGAGTTTATCTTGACGATCAGCAACAGACAATGATTTCCATTGGCAGCGTTTCTTTTGTTGCTCCTCGTCACAATCGCCTAGCGGAATGTATTTGTCCTGAAGGGTAAGTTTATGGACAATAGACGCATTTGTTCGTCTTCGCTTCTCATAGCATCCGTTTTCAATACGTTACTCTTAACACATTTTGTTTCAAGCTTTTGTTTAGTTATGGTGGATCAAGCTGTGAACTGGAAGTGAACGCCTGTGCTCGTTCTCCATGCCATCCATGGGAGATGTGTGTTCCATCAGATGGTGCCAGATTTGAGTGCATCTGTCCACCTGGCTCTTCGGGCAACCGTTGTTCCGAAGCATCGTGTTCAAATGAGGGCCGATGTTTAGAAGGTTTTAATTGAAGAAAAGAGTAGATTTTGTAGAACAGAGAGTTAAGAGCTCCATAGTTACAGAAGCCGAGTTATCAGTGGGTGGTAATGGTTACTTTGAAATGTCAATAGCGCATGAAATGGAAACACGATTGGAATTAGAAGTGGAATTGAAGACAACAACATTCAAAGGTGTTATATTGCATGCCGACGGACCGAGTGATTACCACACCCTGGAGGTTTCTGGAAATTACGTTCTGGTCTTATTAAACTCAACTTATTGATTTATTATTCTCCAAATAAATGGCTTACACTATTAACATAAAAGTTTATATCAGCTTGTTGACTGGCCGAGTAATGTATCGTTGGGACGCTGGTTCTGGAGAGGGGACTGTGTCTACTATTAACTCAATTGCTGACGCCCAATGGCATCGTGTTTCGGTGAGCCGTCGTGGTCGAAGAACGAGGTTGCAACTCGACGGAAGTGACACCAAAGAAGGGTGGAGTCCTACTGGTAAGCTAGTGACGGGGCACAGTTTTCAGTTTTCCTCCTCACCCTCTATAATCTCTATTAAGTTTACAAAATTATAACGGATTTTCGTTCTTCATCATTGTGAATTCGACAGTCGTTTCAAGAGGCGAAATTAATTTGATAGAATCTCAATTTTCGTAGTTTTGAGAAACTAGAAAATTTTTTTTTGACATTCAAGACAGTTGAGAAATTGGAAGGCTTACGTATAGAACAAGTTTTGCTTTATTCTCTGTTAATGTTCAAACGAAAGTTTGAGACTTCCTCAATACAAGCCAAAAGCCGTTCATGCTGACGACGGATTGCTGGCTATTACCACGTTGCATTGAACCACATCCATCTGGATTTCCGAGATATACTAGTGATTCAACATTCTTATGGTTGTAAATTTGGCATATTCTATCGCTTCGCTGTTTCGAATGGCAGTCTCAAAGAAGGGAAAAGCAACACTTTTTAGGTTTAAGGAAGTTTGTCAAAATAAGAAAATATCTAATCAGCATGGCAGGATTTGTCAGTTTTTCTCTTCATTTCTTTATTCAAACTTGTAGCGCTTGTTGGGCATGGTTTTCTTCCTTGGGGTGTAGTGATGTGGCCGAGTGGTTAATTGCAAACTATCAGGAAGTGCTTGTTCGACTTCCTCAACACTTTCTGGCAGTCCAACAACGAACGCCTTAGCTCGGGTTCCTTCAAGATTGCAAGGAGATTTTCCCGAGCAGTATACTTTATCATTCATGAAGAAGATGAGATGCTCAAGCAGTGCTCGAAACAACATGCAAAATGTTTAAAGTTCTTTTTAGAGGTCCTATGCCAGGAAACGAATCGAAATATAAAGTGCTGGATGTGCACAATAGAATGTGAAGCGGGTCGTATATATAGAATCAAATAAATAGCATTTGTTTATTCTGAGACCTCTAATTGTCGATCAGGTTGACTTATCAATGACTCATAAGGTCACGAATGTATTAAATACACGAGCCTATCAACTAGCATTTTGATTTCATATGATATATTTTGTACTATTTCAAGAGGACTCAAGTAGTGCAGCACAGCTGTGAACTATTCATGGAAGTTGATTCTTCTTTTGCTTCGAGTCAACTAGAGCTAGAACTTCCTTCTTACCGTACTCTATCATTTCAAAGATTGAAACTTTCATTTATGGACGATTGAGTTATTTGACTACTGTCTTTGGATAACTTCCAGTATTTGTGGATGAAAATATGAAATTTGCGATCCATTTAAATGGGTTCTTTGTTACCGAGTGAGACCTTCATTCGGTGCTTATAAGTTACACGGCAACAAATGTTTAATCGACCCCAATCGCTAGACAAGAACTTTTCACAAGATTGCAAGTAAGCGTTCGAAAGCTCAGAGCTCTGGCTAGAACGACACATGACCGATTTTACAAACACCCTTTTATAACACTATCAAAACAAAATAATGTTTTACATTGGTTGAACGATTCAATTATTACTCCGCTAAACACAAAAAGTACATAAGCGTGTTAGGAAAATCTTTTGGTATCAGAGTTACACGTTTAATCTGGAGTTTCTTTCAGAGCGGCGAAACAATTCCTAATTGAATGACAAATATCGAGTTTTCAATAGCACGCCAAAGCACCTGTTAATCGCTGACCGTGTTGAAATCGTGTCATCTGCATTGGATCCCGCACCCCACCCCTTAGATTTGCCAATAAGAACGTGATCGCATATGTGAATCAAACTTATTTTCCGTGGCGTACTGCAGGGAAGCGATCTTTCCAGAAAATAATCACAGCGTTGGATTCGTTAAATCTTGCACTGTCGAATTATAACTAATAGTCTAAGAATTAATTATGTCTTGTGAGAAAGGCGCATGTGTGAAACACAAACATTTTCCTTTCGCCGAAACGTTATAATAAAGATTTTTTAAGAGACGGCCACGTACCGCGCTAGCCAGAGAATTAAGCTTTCGAATAATTACAAACACACTTATGGGAGGTTCTCCAGCGAATGGAGTCGAATATTCCCTTGTCGCCGTTTAACATGAGTACTCTCTATTCTTTTATGCGAAAGACAATCATTTTTTCATGCCAAGTTCTCAATACGTTCTTTTTGTAGGAAGCGATGTCATCAATTTGTACTCAGCGAGTCATCGCTTGTTTTTTGGAGCACATGTTGATCGAAGAAACTTATCCTCAGTTTCGATTACGAATGCAATCGTGGCCTGTTTCCGTTCGATTTCCATTGATCGCAGGTGCTAACAATGTCTTGTTTCCCTTTGAGAACAGCTAGTATTTTTTTGGGTAACGAGCAAGGCCAGAAATTGAGCGTCTAGGGATGCATTCCAGTTTCTTCGACACGCTTGACCGCTCTGTCTTTTGTCTAGTTTTCGTTGACTATTTAGTACTAGCCATAGAGGTCCGAGGGAAAGATCGTGAACTGTTAATGCGGTACCCATATGTTCTGCTCATTTCAGAAGTGTTGCGAAAACCCGACAAGGACTGCGACTGTACTCGGCAGCCACCGGCTGTCGAGCAATGGCAGCTACCCCATGTTCAGAAGCTCCCTGTGTTAATGGAGGAACGTGCCATGTTATTGACAGGACTTATAGGTAAGCCTGAAAGGTATCAATGAGCGAAACGCTAGTAGGTAGTGCTCTACTCATAGACACTTTTCTAGTGATTGCTACACTTTGGCCGTTTTCCACTCAACCGTAGTTTTTGTTTGATCATCAATCTATCCGTTTACATGTGACCCACCTATTCAAAACAGTGTCAAAGTAGTGCAAAATACCTGCAGAAAATTCAAGATTCATTATCATCTCTAGTCCATGAAAAGTTGGCAACCCTACGATTGTAAATACCATCAAGCAGGCGTGCAAAACACATATTTTACTTGCCGAAAGTTCACTTTTCTCCTTCAACTGATAATTTGTTACAAGAAAGCTTCGATTATTCGATTTCATCGTTAGCTCATTATCGGCTGATCATGCTGTATTGGATGCTGACTTACCATGTGTAGATGGAATCTTGAAATTTTGAATGTAGACGTACCTAACAAAATACTATAACTAATCAACTAATTCTAATACGAAAGCGATTTTAGGTGTTCATGTCCAGCTCGCTACACTGGTGCAAATTGTGAAATTGACTCCGACCCGTGCGGTTCTCGTCCATGCCCACTTGGTATCCAGTGTATTCCATTCTACAATGAATATCTCTGTAAATGTCCTAACGGTTTCACTGGAAAACGATGCGAAATCAGAGGATACGGTAAGTGCTCCACTGGTTGCACCAGTGAGCGCTTTTCTTTCGTAAAATAAAAAAAGATAACCTAAGAGTAACGGATTGTTTCTTTTCTCACGCTATAAATTACTACACTGTTTTGATAGTACCAATCGACTGAATAGTTCTATCCCGAAGCGATTTTCTTTTTATATTCTCACAATATAGAAGTTAATTTGTCCCATTTTAGATGTGGATGATGCGTGTGCAACCGAGCCATGTGGCCTGCATGGGACATGCATTCCAATTCCTCGTCAATACACTTATAATCTCGGATATATTTGCAATTGCACTCATGGATTCTCTGGAAAGACATGTGACGGTATGGCTTGAGTTTGGCTTTACTTTTACCTCATTATTTCTCAAAAGCTGTCAAGTTTATTCGTTTAATTTCACTATGAACAGACAATAGGCAATGATTTCAGCGCGTTCGTTTTTTTTTTTGTTTAACTTTAACCACGTGAGGCTTCCTTTGTGGTGCTTCTTATATTGAGTTAATAACTTTCTCACCATAGACTTTATCATGCCTTGTTCTAGAAAGCCTTATTCAGAGTGTACGTCATGAATGTTTTCCCACACAGTACATCTTTGGAAATGCAGATTCTCAACTGATGTTTCCACAACCTTTCACTGGCGTTTTTGAGAGGGAAAAATTCCGCTTACATTCTTAATTTACAGTTACACTCAGTGCGATCCATGACCTGCCTTTCCATGATTATTTGAAAAAAAAATTCATGAGGCAGTTCGAAAAACCGTGATTTGATTAGCCTTGACATCAACTTAAAAATTTTGACATTCTATGGAATGTTTTTTATTTTGTCTACAGCCAGAATTGTGGTTATATATGGTGTTGTTTCTTAAGTTTTTTTGTAACAGTAGAAACATTATCCCATTCCTTCCTAGTATAATCTCCTGCAACACATGATTACGTAGAGGTGATTTTCTGTGTATTTCAACAACCAATGAGCAAGATTTGCTGCTTGTTGCACTGGAAATTCATACGGGAAATAATTCGAAGTTACTTGATCTCGTGTTTCCAAACAGCTTTCCCTAATTGAGCTTCTTTACATTCTTCGAATACTTCGATGGAGTTGCAAGATATTTCTATTGTTCTCAGCGCGTTTGTGTTGTTGTTTATGCCTTTTCGAACGGAACACTGCATCAAAAGTGATGTTCAACTCGTCATTCGCCGTAATGATTTGAGACTATAAATCTCACTCTGATTTATAATTAGTAATTTATTGTTTTCTGTTTGCAGTTTCCACGGCGGTCACGGCTACCGGATAGGCTTTTGAGACATGAAAACCTATTGAAAAATACCATAGGAAATATGTTGCAAAACCGATTGCCACCGCCGACAATGTGACTGAAAGTGGACGTTTTTTTTCCAAACAAAGACACAAACTACCTAACATATATCTAGTGCAAGGTCACATACGTTCTTTGAGCACCTTCGATGCATGTGCATTGAATTTGATGCTTGAACGCACAACAAGGAAAAATCGGACATTATTCCACAGTATTGCTACCAATTGGGATATGTCTTGATTTGATAAATCAGATATCTTGAAAATTTTGTGTGACATGTTTTGAAAGACTTCCAATTTCTTCTCAATAACTAAATAAATAATTACTATTGTTCTTCTCAATAGATTGGCATCGCTGCTTTCAGATTTACTGCCACCATTCCTTTCGCGTATCTCGGTAGTGGAACTTATCATCGCTGTAGCTATTGTTGTTTTGATATTAGCTGTGATGTTCGCTATTGTTGTAGTCTGCAGATGTTTGAGACTGAAGAGGTCTGATTTACCAAACATTTTTTTCCTACTGTGTATGTTAGGTTTTTTGAATACGATGAACTAAACTTTGACACGGTAGCCGCCACTTCTCCATTCTAATTGAGAAATAATGAGTTTTTACTGCAAAGAATTTGAATGTCATTTGTTTGCAGTGAGGATGTGAAATACGGTGAACATGTACATTCAATACCACATGTGCGTAATCCTCATGTGATTCCTCCAGTGATAGCAGCTCCACCTCCTTTGCCACCACGAGCTTTCCGCAGTGGAAATCAGATGATTTCAAACCTAGAACAAGCTCAGCTGACAGGACTTCCTACAGTGCAGGTAATACAGTATTTATATCAATGGTTGGTACTTGGTCGTTGTCGTGGAAATCCATTATAAGAGGTTACAGTTGAATTATAGGACGTGAGTCTACTCTACTAGTACATGAAACGATTCTTAAGTGAATAGCCAACAAAAGGTGTCAAAGAAATTTAATCCTCAATTTCTAGAGCGTAATCAAGCCACGTAGGATTCTCAGTACTTCACTAAGATCGCTTGAAACTTCAAATCTGTGCGTCTTTTATGAACTCTATCAATTCAGGTGCGTCCGCTTCCCCAACGGGAGCAACATTCATCGAGTGGACGAGGTGACTCTCGTTCTCCCTCGCTTGTTGGTTCTGGGAAACAATGGAAACGCGCAACGGATTACGGTAGCGCGGCGGATGACCTCAACGACGTGAGTTTTTCCTGAGAAGAGATATATTTGATAGTTTTTCTCTTCTCTTTCTTATTGAGATAATTTGTGATCATTTGTCATTCTTTTCTGTGATGAGGATCTTTTTCAAATCATGTTCTAGGCAAGAGGCAAGAGCTTGATCCTTGAAAACTTTAGTACTTTTGCAAAAACAGGAAGAGTTTTTTCGATCTTTAGAATTTTTTGGGAACTTAAAGCTCTTAGTGCTTAGGTTGTTAAGGAAAATGATGACTCAATAAAGAAAGAATAGATTTTTCACATGAGATCAAGCCCTTAGAAGATTGAAAGTGGTTAATGATCAATATAGAAAACTAAATTGTATAGCTTCATCATAAATTATGTACTAAACACCGTTTTCATTAGTGGTAAACATAATTTGGAGTCTCTTCTACAATTCTTCGCGGACGCTGTTGTACTTTTTAACTTACCTAAATTCACAAAATTTGATGTTTCGTTTGTAACATTTTTCGCAACTCTGAAATCTTTTTATTTTTCTCAAATAATCCAATAATTTATATTCATCTCATGAATCGACATCACAGCTGACGCTTCACGCGTATTCCAGTAGATCTCTTAGTTGGCTTGCTTATTCACATCCACCGTTTGGGAATGTCTTTAAACTTCCTATTATGGCTCAAGATGCTGCTGAAAAATTTTCCCATCTTCGTGTCCTGCACCTGCTGCTATAGAATATCCTTGAATACTGGTCCAGTCAATGTTGTCTGAAATCCTCATATATTTGTGTTAAGTGTCCCTGTGTGCGTGGATTAGAGAGAACCGTATAGCGTACGTACCTAAACATGTCTCGAACTAACCTGGCACAAATTCCCTCACCGCAAATGGATAATAAGCCTAATTGGGCGAGAGCGGTATCAACCTGCGCCATTGTAGTTTGAGCCGTTCGGTAATGAATGGGCCACTAGCACTGGGCTACGCGCAACCCTAGCTTTAATATCGAACAAAAGCCAGATTCAGCGTATATCAGGACAAAAAGCTCTCGATGAGCTGTTCGTTACTTCCATCTTTTGGTAAGTGTAATCCAAGTGATGTTGGATAATAACGGATTTTATGCCGTGGTCAACATATACGGTGTGGAAATGAGCCGCTTTGTGAGTGAGTGAGCTGTCTTGAATCTCAACATATCTTTGCTCTTGAAAAAATGCAATTCAAGAACGCGAGTGCTCTCTTTTAGTCTGGACGTGACTCGCATGACACTGCTGCACTCGAGGCGTTGCGTCGGTTCGGATTCCGGATTCCTGATGAAGGCGACTCCCCTGGTGGAAACAATAACCGTGCCCGAGCTTATGGACGATTGTTCAATTCTTACCAAGGACGCCCTTTCTTCGATTAATCAAGAAAGGTGTGTTGTATTTGTTGAAGATGACTATTTAGGATTCTAGAAGCACCCGAAGTTCTTAGAACAGTCTGGTAATTCTTAACACACTGCTGTCAGTATAATTTGCTTACGAAAATAAAGAGATAATCTATATTAATGAATGACAGAAAAAGCGAGGAGCTCTCTGCTGACCACTCCTTCAGGGAAGCGTTTTTGACAAAATGTATATCTGAGAATAATTCAGTCGCTGTAATTCTTGAAAGAGCACTAAAATTAATGCTCTATTTTTGTTGCACTTCAGAAATGTATTGTTGCAGGACTCCTTTGGCGGATTCGATTCAATGTCTGCCTACAACAGAGGAAGATGATGGCTGTGAGAAGTGGGGTGATGGGGTCGATCGCATCGGAGCTGCTATACAATCAGAAAGATTGAGGTAATTTTTTATTCGAAACTTAAGAGGAGCACGAGGACCAAGACTCCTATGTTACTATATTTTGAAACTTAGAAATTACTTAATTTGATATAAAACTCTTTTTTAGGATAGAGTCATTAACTGGCCGTGTGAAAGTTGGAGATACAGTGTTGAGTCCAGTAGTGAACGATGACGACTACATGACGATGCGCCCTCGTCGAAATGTCACCACTTCGACTGAGTCACAGCGTCGACCACTCTTGGATAACGGTGACGAGAGCGATGGTAGGTCGTTCTTCCATCTTTGTTGATTCACGCGAGCACTCACCCAGCTGTTTGATTCCGTTCATGAAAAAGGAGCAAAGTCGGTATCGTATCTGTGTATTCTAGGTCTCGATGAATTTCTATCCAGTAGCGCACCTCCACCACCTAGTCACAAGAACATTTTCAACTCTCGGGTTTATGACGATCCTCCGGATCGAGGAGGCGATACGGTTTCATTTGACACTTCTGCCGCAAATATGTGACATTGATGCTAGTGATGCCGAAGATTTGCCTGTGGATTCTGTATTATGATTATTTCCATCCTGTTTTTACGTTTCTGTCCATCTATTCTTCCTTGCATCTACACTGGTACCCTGTGATCTTTGCGGGCACTTTTCGGTTGTTCGGCTTCTTTAAAATTTATTGCTTTTTTCTTTGCTTTGCTAATTCAGTGACAACATTGTTATTTGAAATGTTTCCCTCCACTGTATACCAATATGCGAGCTTTCAAGTGAAAATGTTGAAATTCCTTGTTTGTGACACCTTGTTAGGAGTTGAACGTTTTTGTATTTCGGGGATCGACATCATGATATGTCCCGTCTTATACCATTAAAATGGCGTTTTTCTTCATAGCTTGACAGTTACTGTTTAATGCTTGTTAATGCCTATGTATATTAATTTGGCTTTATCATGTATTTGAGAGATTCTTATCAAAAATGTAGGCATAATTTTTATCTTTTCCAAGTTCTCAACTTGCAACTGCATGAACATTGCGTTGTACGAGATTACAGGTATGTATTATAAATGACCTCATCACAGTCACTTCATAATTGTTTGAAATTATTTTAAAGTCGTTATTTGTCGACTAATAAAAGTTCCGATTATTTGTCTTCTACTTATCTAACTTCACATCTCCGAGAGATGAGAGAAAAAGGGTCATACACTTGACTTACACCAGCATGGTAAAGTATTTGACGTTTCCTTTCGAAACGAAGCACCCTTCCTATTTATCCTCATTTCTTACAATTCATTGTTCCGATAATTAGTTGTAAAAAGGTCGCCTTTATAATTTAGCGACTCGGTCGTTACGCATTAGTACTTCGTTGGGTATGTGTTATATAAAATTCTGGATAGTAGAAAGGTCATGTAAAAATATAAACGATATGCACTGGATTCTGTCAAACGAGTATAGAAGGCAGAGTACCGAAGCAGTTGATACTCATGAAACTGTGGCGGTGTTTGGTGGTAGGATGGTCACTTAACGATTGCACTCGTTATCATAACTGCTCCTGGTGGACTTAGAACTTTTTCTTCTGAAAACTTGTCGTACTTATATATAAGAAGAGCGCTAGTGGCACAGTGGTTAAAGATGCTCTGCGTCGCACACAAGGTCGACGGTTTGATCTCGCGTTCATGGCTCACCAAGCCATCGAACCCTCCGGGATCGGTAAACTGACCCGATACAGCGGGAGGCCACTGCAAGCCATTGTAAAGGCAAGATATGCATTCAATCACCTCAAACGAAGTTAAAAAATTGAAGACAAATCCATGGCGCATTCCTCAGGGATTGATCAACTCCGAGAGCTTTATGTTTTATAACCTTTCATATGTAAGTCCGTAGATGTTTTTTCGTATATTGCGAAAAGGCTCCTACTCTTTCGATCCAAAAGAGCGCTTGTTGGAACTCGTTTAGTAGCGGAGATGCTGCAAAATTTTGGAAAAAATTGTGATGATTTGCACATATCCCAGCTTACAGTGACACGCAGACTGCGTAACCGAACGAATGTGGTGGAAGACTATCTGAATGTCTGCCTGTCTCTGTAAATAAAACCATGATTAGTCGTGGAAGCCTTGAACTGCCAAGAATTCCAGTCTCGACACCGCAAGGTGCAATCTTCCAATAGCGAATAATCAAGAAATAAGCCGCATAACTTTGATTCAAGTTTTCGTGCCAAACACTGGAATCAGAAAACTTTACAGTGTATTATTGCCTCTTGATGCAATGTCTCTTATCCTACAAGGAGAATAGAAAGGCCGCAAAATTCAAAAAAAAATCTGCAGTTCCACTGTTATTTATAAAATGCTCAGTTTCATCAATTTCGAGAAGATACAGTTGCAACAAGATTGGCAAAAAGCTCTCTTAGCTTCTACATTTTCAAGTAAAAAAGCAGAGACTTTTGAAAACACCATAAGGCTCCTGTGTCTACAAAATATGAAATCAACTTTCGGAGTTGTGGGTAGCAGCTAGCTTTCGTTTGAACTTGTAGAGTTTTGAGGTAGGCAAAAAAAACCTTAGGGAGTGACGAAAGAGGAGTACTGACGGAAAATAGAGCGTTGAAGAGTTTCTCCAGCACTCACTCAACTTAGTGAACACGTTGACTTGGTTTTCCACACATATGGTTTCTACAATACATGGTTCACAGTTGTCAAGAAACTGAGGAGCCGAATTGTATGCTATAGAAGAGGTTATTTACTCATCATCGGCTGTTATTGTCCACTTTGCTTATTATCTGTGGTCAATAAGGTTTACTCACGTATTTCTAGAAAAGAATACACTAGACGATGGATAAAGTCATGCTAGTAAGAAGGTTGTTGTGAAGATTCCAAAACGACAAATTGTATCGCAAGCGAAACGCAGGCAAAAATCGAAATAGCACAAGGTACCAGTTCACCACATGATTGCCGATTGCCGGTGTTGACTGTTGGATGGATTTATCCTTTCTAACAGAGGTGGGAGTGATCGCTAAAGCTCCAGGGTGCCAGGAAGTTCCTGAAACTTAGAATTTATACAACAACGTAGCTTCCAGCACTTTACCGGACCTAGAACGATGCCATCTAGACGCCACGAAGAGCTTAAGAGACGATAAAGCTACAGTATCCTGTAACGATTGTCACTTCCTTGTGTTCTGACGTTCGCCTCCAAAAACTGGAAATTGCGCAGAAAGGATACCAGATCACTTAATCCAATGTCGATTGAGAGAGCAATGATGGGAGTAGTGTCTAATTTACAGAAGGAAGGCACGACTTCGGTTTTTTTTGTCAAAAAATTGGAAAACTTGAAGACAGTTACGCCCATGACATCTCAAAATTCGTAATTCTTGAGACATGTCAAATATTAACGATAACCTTCGGCTATAAGATTTTACAAGTTCTCAAGCTAATAACAGGAGAATTAGCTGCTCGATTATGATTTCGCTTAGAGATTGCGAACTCAAAATAGGATGCTCTTCGTGCTTGAGTCAGAAGATCCAATAAAAAGTCTTGTCATGTCGAAAAGGCGAATGAGGACTTTACCAGCGATTATTCTAATCTCTAAAAAGCCAGCAAAATTACATATGAGGCAGGTGATCACGATACTCAAGGTTGAGCTTTTTTACTAGTCGCCATAGGTTTCTTTAAGCATGTTATAAGAAGAGGCCTTCATTATATCCTAAATACTCGTAAGGAAAGAATTTGGCTCAAAATTCAGCGGTATATCTAGTACAAGTAATTCTGTGGTGAGACAGTAATCTTATCTTTAGTATATTTTGAATGCACTTCCGTAAATATCAATTTATATATTATTGTAGACGATGTTGCTGATAACAAGATTTGATGTTTGCTCTGAGCTGTTTTCTCCTAACAGTTACTCTCACTTTCCCTTTATAATCACTGTCGATGAAGATCGTTAAGCTTCACAGCGAACTCTATTGGTAGAGTTTGTATGTAATCAACTTGAAATGTCTCTGTGTTTGTCATTGCCACTAAAAACCCCATCAGAAACAAACCGTAATCAAGTCTAGAGGCCTCTTGTTGATCGCCAGTCATAGATCCTTACTGCTGAAGTTTTAATGAGAAAATTGTTCCGAGTTATCTATTTTATATTTGATTGCGACATTAGTTTCAAATTTCTTCAAAGCTGCGTCAATTTTGTTGCATATAGCTTAGTAGTTAGTGATGTCCTACAGTACATACATGGCCATTGGTTCAATCCCCGGTGTAAGCTCTCCATCCTTCCGGAAAAGCGAATTGGTACCAGACCTATTTTAGAGTGGAAATTCATCTCATCGGCTGTTCTTCAAAGCTCGCTATGAACATTTAATATAGTCTGCAAGAATGTTTAGAGCCTTACCGAACCATATGTATGTTTCGAAGGTGTCGCGCTCTTCATCGGTGGCCTACGCCTTACACTGAACCCCACTTCATAAAAGGGATATGGAGGCGTTGTTTATGGTAATTGCACACGATATTGTGTTCTCATTCTCACATTCTTCTCACATTGTGAACATTCTCATAGACTATATCAAATATAATTCTGTGTGGGGCGTGGGCCACTCATGAAGAGGGCAACACCTCCAAAACGTACGTATGGCTCTGACGTAACAACCTCGATAGAGCTCTGAACATTGTTACAGACTGTCCGAGAGTAATAAAACTGAGTTTGTGTTTCAATAAGCCGCTGCAAGCCATTGCTTAGGCCACATATGCACTCACCCACGATGCCGCGAATAGAGCCGAATCTATTGCTCATCCTTCAAGTAGCTACCAACAGTGAACGCTTTGTAGTTTACACCACATCAAAGGTCTCCTTTCTTGTCCGGGCCCCGTTCGCAAATAAGACAACTTTGACAAGATCCCCGTTTCTGATGTGATTTTTGTCTTAGCTCTTAGCAAATTCTCACCATCATTCCGCTGTGAGCGGCTTAAAAGCCGTTCCGAACTGCTGGTTGCGCCCTAAAGCGGATAGCGCTTGAGAATCACAGACGGCTGCTGCCTTGTGAAAAAATCTAAAAACTTTGCTAAAACAACCATAAACTAACATATTTTGTATTATGCTGTGAGGAGCAATGAACACCCATTGTTTTCTTGTATTCTGGCGTACTTTCTACAGATATAGATAATAAAGCATGGAACTTCACTTAAGAGATTTATGACTGAGTCCATCATTTGATCTTTAGTTTTCCGGAAATTTGAATTCATCACCAGTTCTCACGTAATCAATGCTTTTAATTCAAAACAGCATCAATTATCTCACGATCCTTATATTGCCTTTTTCAAATAATTGAAAACGACTCCATCGCGTTTTTGATCAGTGAACTTCAGACTAATCTTTGCTGCACTCGGATTATATCGAACGTAAACACATTCTGAAGTATTTCCTAATTTGTTCTAGTAAAATTTCTTGAAATTCTGAAAACTAATGTCCTATTTTTATCTTCAACCAAAAAAGTGGGCAAAGGTTGTTGCTAAAGATTGAGTGATTAAAATACGACCTCACTTTATGGTGGAGAGCGAGCATGGCATTGATACTCACAAGTACAGTTGGCAGCACTTTATAGGCACGCTGCTGTTAGAGAAATCTGACTTAAGACGTCGAATCTCCTTAAGCAAAGTTCACTTGCCGCCGGCATGATTTGTGTAGACTGACAAAGCTATTCATGTACTCAACTGAAGCCTAAGCTCCTAGCTTTCTGACACGCTTTCAGGCCACAGTTTGTATCGAAGGACTTCTTTTTATAATAATATTGATAAAGAACGCTTGCCACATAAACTTCTAAATATTAACTCATATGAGTATAACAGATGAGGAACAATTTTGAATTTGGAACTCCTGTAACCTTTGTATTTTTGGAACAGTTTTTTCCATTAATCCCGTGTGATCGTAGCCTTCTACCACTTGAGGTTAGACAATGATTCCAGCATATGACTATTCTGTGAACAATGAAGAGGTTTTATTATGGTCTGTCGTTTCTCAGCTTATTCATTGAGAAAAACTAAGCGTAGCGCTAGCTTTGGTTCTCTTCACCGAAAACGAGATTTCTATCTTGAGTTGGTGATAAGATAAATAACAAAGACGTAAAGTAATGATCACATCAACACGATTGTTTTCAAGCCACATAAAGTCACATGCCATTGAGCTCCTAAAATTCTCACAATAACTTCTTCCTCTATTGCCAAACCTTTTCTACCCCTTACCTGAGAGACATGTCGTTATATCATTGATGTCGTCGTCGTCGTCGTCGTCACATTCCTATGGGGATTTCTAATTGCGTTAAACAACACGCCACCATGTGAGTCCTCTTTCTCAAAATTTCTCGGAAACGAAAATTGTACAATCCAATTAATTCGTCCGCAAAGTAGCAAGAACTTGATGAAAAAACAGCAGTTACAAACTGAAGGAAACAAGGACCGTCGTTCTTACCAACTATGTTTTATCGTCCACAGCGCATGATTACGGATCGACTCAGGCACACCTGAATTATTGTTGATCACTCCAAGAGAGTGGCTGAGATATTTTTGTGATTGACTTTTGGTCACATGTTCATTAGGATGTTGTCTGTTGAATGACCTCTACATTTCTGAATAAACAGAGAATTTCTTCGCTACTAATTGTAGATACTCAGATCTCCCCAGAGATCAGATCAAAGTAAATAGAAGCAGTGGTGTTTTCGTGAATCGGAGAGAACTTACACGATTACGGTAGCGCATTCATTCAAAGTATAGTGCAAATCAGTGAATACTGTAGAAGCTTATTCTAAAATCAACAATGATTGCTACCAAGTTGCTGTTATTCAAATGTTTACAATTTCTTGCATCTAGTTTAGTGTTTTCACAGGGTCTTTTATGTATTAAGACCAGTCATGGTTCGAAACTGTGCGGTGATTCAAATTTGCAGAAATTTTAAATTGAAAATTCAAAACTTTGACGAGTTCTCCATCATGGAGCCGCGATTTATGGAATGTATAGAAATTTCAAGGAATTAAACTTCCGATAGTGGTAAATTTTTTGGAGGGATTCATACAGTTTGAGCTAGCATCATTGAATGAAGTATCTTGTGGATCGTAAGAGTGGAAAAGCAGCGTTTTCTCGTTTTTCGGCTTTTCTTCCCCACCACAATGCGCGAGGTGATGAAGCTTCAATCTAACTTTACAGTATTCGTATAGATTTCTGCACCGGTGCTGTTAAATTGGCGCTTTCGGAACGGGTGTATAATCTTTCACACACGCGATTTTTGAACTCGGCTCCTTAAAGTATTTGTATGAAGCTTGTCGAGCGCTCTATGGACTCGTTTCCCAATTAACGAGCTGAAACCGACGACCATAAGATATTAGTTCCCCGGTCCAACTCATTACTGACTATTACATTAATACTAACTTCAGTGTGAGGACCACCACCACTGTGATTAGTTTGTCCCTATAGGTTAAAGTGTTTATTGTTTTTTTTTGTAAGAAGAGTTGCATGTATCTACTTTCTCTCCATTAGCGTCGCTTCTACCAGCTCTTTTCCGTAGTCGTACTCCCCTAAAAAACATATTGAAAATATCGCTTATATTTTTTGAAAACTTTATAAAGGATAACTGAGCACGATTTCTGACTGAATGAAATTTTGTTGTTCATTTTCATCCAATGATTAATTGGTTGGCTTATTGAACTTTACGACATAGTCCTGCTGATATGTAGTTAGTCAATTTTACACAGTAAAATCATTCTAATAGAATCGGAGATGTCTCGAAACAAGGGCGAATGTTGTGGCGAATAGTAGTGAGGAATTTAAATAGACTTCACACTTAATGGAAGTTTGATTCCTTTGAGCAGATTCGTCACCAGAGTTATTTCTCAGAAGTAGTAAGGCAGATTCTTTTTTATTTAAGCTCTTTTAGCGGTAGTATGATGCTATGGATATACCCAATGACGCAGAGTGATGTGCAAACTTTTGCGTCAAGCGAGACTTAAACCCATATTTCACCTTATCCAACGGCGCGCACTCTAACCCGTTGCACTACGGGCTACTGTTTCGCCTCCACTCGTTCTATGCTACAGCACATTCTATCTCTCAGCAATCAACCGTGAACGGTTTGACTTAGGTAACCAATATCTGTCACCGTGGCTGGGATCAATGTCGATTCCGACTACTAGGCCAAACCGTTGACGGTCGGTTGCTGACAAATAGATGCGTTGTAATGTGGAGGAAGTAGTGGCGAAGCCCGTAGTGCAAGGGTTGGAGTCCAAGCTCTCGGATAGGATAAAGTACGGATTCTAATCTCGCCGATGCAAAAATAGTAAAAATTCATAATACAACATACAACAACAAATTTATATGCATTTTTGTAAAAGAGGTGTTGGAGTTCCGTAACAACTCTTTGGGCATGAGACCTCTTTTGGTTGTCTCTCAGATTTTAAAGAGTTATGCGAGAGCTTGAATCTCGGCGATTTGAATACCTTATTTGGTTCTTAAAAAGCCCTTCTAGTGCGTTGTAGTAGCCAAACAAAGATGACGTCGCACCTTCGACGCGTACTTTGTTCAGCCAGGGCTCGTGGATTGTTTTTCAAGAGAGTTTTAGTAGTTGCTCAACAGCTCAAGAAACAATGATTATGAAACTGGGTCTGCTTTTTGGAAAGGTCTTCGCAAAGTGTATAAAACACCACATTTCGCGCTCGGAGATGTACGCACTAAAAGCAGGTGATGGTATAGAGGAAATCATGCAGTATCAGAATATCAAAAATATTTAAATTTTTGGTTCTTTCTCATTAGAAGGGAACAAATGAAAACCGATTTCATTCCCTGAAGATAAGCTTTCCATAGAAGTGTTAGTAGCCATTCGAAAACTAAGACTTCAAGTTACAAACCCCGCGTCATCGGTTTGCGAAACGGACTTCTTTGACGTTGCTACAGGAGGATATGTTTTGGCTTCAGACACGCACGTTTCTGCTGGACAAAGCTCTTTCCTTGGACTGTTAGTAATCTTTCGACAGCGTAACCGAATTTGATTCCAATGATGTGTTTATGTCCTGAAAAGACCGTTTCTTTGAAACGCAGTAGGTAAACAAAGTTGAGTCTCATCTGCGACGAATGGCCGCATCGGCGAACTCACGTGCGGCTGGCTGGCAGCCACGTTCGATGACGCGATGACCATCTATTTTTCGGGCATAGTCACGCGTAGAGAAGTATCGCGTCAGCAGTTCACGTGAGTCGCCCTATGCACACATACGTGAGTTGGCCAAAGAGGACATTGATCGCAGATGGGAATCCGACTAATTTTACCTGCTGCGCTTCAGAGAAGCAGTCTTTTCAGGATATAAGTATAGCTCTGGAATCAGATTTGATTGCGCTCTCAAATAATTTCCAACAATTCAGAGAAAGAGCTCTCTGGCGAGAAATATAGCGTGTCTGAGACATAACTTTGTGTGGAGATATGAACACAAAGCCTTATAAAAAGGTATTCTGAAAATCCGGCAACGTGGGACTGTAGGCTCAGGTTTCAGTTTTGAATGGCTAGACGCGACTATGGTGGGTTTTTCATTTGTTTCGAATAAACAGAAAAACCAAATTTCTTCTAAAAGAGGGGAAAAATTAAACCGTTGAAATCGCGCAGCTGGAATAGCGCTACGCGCAAATCAACTTCACAGTGGAACGGGACCGATTTTCGTTATTCACTTAGAAAATTTTTCATTGCCTCCAAAAAATTTGTAGGGTGCTCATATTAGATTTGTAGAAAAAACTTTGTTCTATCGTTCCAATAAATACTAGCTTTTAGTTCATTTTATACAAAATAAACCAGCAGTAAACTTCAAGCGACAGTGTAGCGTTTGAAAGTGAAGCGCAATCTTCTCTATACTCTCACAGAGCTCTATGAAGATTTTAACAAAAATCAAGTTCAATTCAAAATATCCTAGATTTATTCTATTAAATGACTATTGTGTGTTTAATGAATTCGTCCACAAATTCTCACCGAGCAAAAAATTCGCGTTGTGCATAAAACGCAATATTATTTTTGCTGCTACAACCTACTATAAAATTTTGGTATTTATATCTTAGACGGCGACAAATGGAAAACAGATTGCTTATGCTGGACAAAACTTTCCATAGAGTGTTAGTAATCATTCAAAAGCGTGATTCTCGGGCTAGAGACGTGCGTAGCCGGTTTTTTGAAAAACCTTTCTGTAACACTGTGGCATCTAAGATGAAATTGTGTTCCAGATCCTCCGCACACCTTCATTTGTACCGCGCGTATGGGAGCACGTTAAGCATTTGAATGTGTAGAGGAAATCTAGTAGTATTCTACTTTGAAGTGTTTGAACTTTGAAAGCACTCGATTGTGTAGAGGAATTCTAGTAGTCGTAAGTCAGTCATTTTAGACGGAGTTTCTCTAAAGTGGAGTAAATCTTTCTGATCAAATAAGAAGCGCACCCCACATGTCTAACCGCTACGCCATCGATCGACCGCTCTACCCCCTAGCCCGTGGATTAGCCGGTAGACAAGCGCACCATATATGTAAAATTTGATCAACTTTTCCTGCTTACACTATAGTGAGACAATCTTTCCAGAAAAATGAGCACGGCTTTTGGAATAATTGAAACTTAGGCTATCGAATAATTTTCTAATCGTCTAGAGGAAAGAGCTCTGTCCCGCGATGTGTAAGACACAAATGTTACTCTTTCTTCTACAGCACTACCAAAAGCGCTTTTCTAAAAAGCAGACACATTTTTGAGTCCTTCGAGACTTGTGCTATCGAAAGGGCACTAGCACACTAAGGAACGAGTTTTGTCCAGCGAAGTACTGCGAGATGCGAATAAACGCGCGGTCATGTGAAAAATAATTTTATTTCGGATTTTACAACCTTATAAAAGGGCGTTTGGAAAAACTTGCCACGCACGGCTTTAATCAGAGATTTGTGCTTTCGAATTATTACTAACAATCTTATGAAAGTTCTTGTAAAGCAAAATGAATTATTTTTTCATTTGTCGCCGTCTAGCATATAAGTCTCAGATTTTTTTTTTGAAAATCAATTACATTATGGAAATCGCCGTCTTCCAAGCTATCGAATAATCACCAAAAGTCTGTTGAAAATCTCTTTGAAGCAAGAAGTCCAAGTAAGAACGAGTGCATTCAAATCAATGAATGCCGTGCGCAACGAGCTAATATGTGAGCAATTTACGACGTTCTACCATAATAATCAAAATCTGATTTTTCTTTTGCAATCGGATTGAATTACTATTGATTTTATGTTGTCATTCTTAGTGAAGTCCTCAGGAAAAGGACGGTTAGTAAAATCATGTGCTGAAAGTAACTATACTACTAATAAGTCCAATTTTAAACGTAAATGTTTCCCTTAACGATAGAGAAAAAACTTAATGAAGAATCTCGAGCACTTTGTTTCGCACAGTTCAGCTTTGGTAATTATCGTCATGAATGCGAAACAGTCCGATGGTGAGGTCTGAGTTCTGAAATGGGCCCAAAACCATCACCTTTGTGTTCTTGACGCATGTAAACTCCTGAAGAGACAATTCCATAATTGAAATCAAACTCCCAGCATGAACAGTCTGATTCTGTATCTCTAATATTTTTTGTGATGCTTAAGTTTGAAAAGTGACAATATGATGGTCTAAGTCCTACATGCCATCGGGTAGACCATGAAAAGGTACATTTAATATCGTCGCCGTTTTCTGAGTTCAGTGCTCCGAGAACAGATCTCCTTTCCGTTCTAAGTCTTTGAGTCATTAGAACTAAGTTAATAGTTTACGTTCAGTAAAAAGGCCAGTCATTGCTGCCTCAATGATTCATTTACTGAGATATCTGCTTAAGAAAACTGTTTTCGAATGCATTTGCCAGAAGTGAACATACTCTTCTTTCCCCTAGCATTCCACACTGAATTTGATAACTCATCCTGAAGCTCACTTATTTCCAGATGGTACCAGTTCAACTGATGGCTTCTCTTTCTACTCAAAGGAAAATTCGATATTCGTCTTTTCTTCGACTTCAAATTTGCTAGCTAATCATATCTTCTTTTTTGTTGAACAAAGCAGCTCCACGAAGTTGTAATAAATTAATTAATTCGACCAACGTTTCGACGCGCTTCGTCTTCTTCAAAGCCGATTGCTCCGAGTCGATGCTCCACACGTTCTTGATACTATCATTTGACGGTCATTCTCATCAACAAGCGCTTTTGTGTAAAAAGGAAATCTGTCAAGTGAAGTTTTTATTTGAGCGGTGTCCCTCCATAAAGATCCGACTCGAACGACAGCGAAGGTAGGAACTACAGTGAGGACGATCGACTGGGGATCACCGGCTCGGATCAATCAGCCTTGAAGATGACGAAACTCGTTGGAACGTTAACAAAATAAATTGGTTTTATAACGACTTTGTAAAAGTGGCTCAATCAACATAGAAGATTCTATACATAAGTGTCTGCTAACGTTTCATCAATTTGCCAACTAGAAGCTTGAAACTGAGATCTATCAATGACTCAAGCAGCTATAGACTAGAATTATTTCTACTTGTAAAACTAATACGATAACGAATTAAACGTTAATTTTGGAAGTGAATTCATGATGTTTGCAAGAGAGTAGCTAAATATTACGTACAAATCTATAAAGGCGTTCTGTAAAACACGATTAGGTACTGTACATCTTCATTGGACTGAGTTGAGATTGATACTGCCAAGTAGATAAAATATTTGGCATTCACTGCTAAACTTTTTATTCAGTGAAAGGTTAAGAGGTTTTAAAAAAGTAGAGCCTATCCCGCATTTTTTGGTATAGACCTAAGGAGTGCTGTAGGCTTGGAATGACGACAACAGAGGGAACACGACGTCATCAATGACTTGAAAGGATATTCTGAAGCAGCTGTGAGAACGCAACAATAAGTATGACAGCGATTTCCAGAACACCACAATCATATTGAGAAGTAAAGAAAGAATTCTTTGAAGAAGACACTATACAGTGTTTTCTAGTGCTACAGCAATTTTACCAACTGAGAGCTTGAACTTAATTGCTACTAATGATTCCAGCACCTACGTATCAGATATTTTTTACTTGTAAAACTAACACGATAGCCACTTAAACATTGATTTTGAATTGAAGAGGTGAACTGAACAAAAGGCAAAGAGTCTGCCGTTAAGTAGTCTCTTTTGCATTATATCAAGAGCTTTGCCCTTTTTAATAACACTGCCGCAACCGTTAATATGACAACCGCGAACGTTTACTGAGTGATTGGACAAAATGATAGAATAAAATATGCCTTGAGATCAAATACGCATAAATTATGGAGAGGTTTAATCGTCGGCAAATTATATCGATCACTTATAAATTATGGCAAGGGAAAGATAACACGAAAGTGATGACCTCATTTGTTATGCAGATGTCTTAATATATTGAAGACACTGTTCGACCACATCCTAGGTACATCAAGTCTTTCATCTCTCCGGGCTTGGGACATCAGTATCAAGTTTTTGGGACAAACCAACTTCCTCTACTTCATTAGAAACACCCTTAGCGCGGTTATGTCAGAAGTTCAGAGATGAATAAAACAACTAGAATGCTGAGATAGTAGCAAAACATGGAACTTCAAATTGACCTCAAACCCTCGATTACCATTCCCGAGGACGCACCTTTTAGGCACTGCACTATTGATGGTCTTATTGCACCTTCGTTTCAGTCATATTCTAAAATTATCGGGGTGATCTGCAGTAACTCGTTAACGAGATCGGGTGGGCTGGAGGCAAAGCGGGGCTTTAGTAGTGCAAAGCATGACATGTTGATTGAGGATCTGTAGTAGACTTTAAAATCTGAATTCTGTTCCTATCTTAGCATTTTTGTGGTCACATTATGTATTGTTGTGAAGAAAGGATAGGTAGTAAATGAAAAGTGTCAAGAAATCCAGGGAGAATCAACCGACCGGCATTCAACGGTATTCGTTACGAGCACAAACGAAGCCTTGAGCGGATAGTGAACCCCTGTACAGAAAAAGCTCAAAACCTTTGTGAAAAACAGATACAAGAAAATGAATAAAATGTAAGAAATGCCGAGATTGGTATAATGTTATACATGTGGTGTAACAATTATGAAAAGAAATAATTTCTGAAAAGTGGTCTCATGACTAGTTTTGAAACCAATACAGGAAAGAAATATTGTCACGAAATCGACAGAATACTTCATGAGTGTTCACAGCATGCAATGGTTGGGAAAAAACTAAGCGAAATTTGTTGTACGACAATGACCCCACTTGTTATAACTTTGAAAAGGGTAGCTAACTGATTGAGTTTACTCTAATTCCACAAGTTAGAGCAGTTTGTAGTGGAATCTATGTAGGCGCGGGCTGAAACTTTTATCCGGAATTTCGTTATGCCTACTTTTACCTTCCTTTGAATCCTTTCGTTTTCCACTTTGATCAAGTTTTTTTCCTTAGGTATCTTTTTTGCAACGATTAAACTGCCCTTATCTATGGAATTTAGGGTACTCTCTATTTATACTTTTCCTAACACACCATATTTACCGGACTTCCGTCTCCACATGCACAGCTACCTCAACAACCACTTTCTATGAATGTCTTTAGAGATCAAATGTTCTAGTTTAATGCTTCATATTGAATAATAATATTTTGATTGATTGGGAGACTCCAGAAGCACTACAGAGAAAGAACAAACATCAAATAACCTCATATACGCAAGTGGATTAACAACTCATACCTGAGCGAAGCTAAACCTAACACAAAGTAGTGTAATTGTTTCTCATTTACATGAAGTGTGGTGATACTAATGCATTCCCGTTGTAAAAAATGAGTTGGAATGCCCATTGTGTGCAATTGAATTGAGTGCATTCGTTAATCGACACAACTTTCTTCTTTTCGAGTACTTTCAACTTGTATGGCACATCTGTCGCGCACAGTGAAATCAACGATACGGTTCAAAATGATCGGCAAGCTTCTGAAAATGTCTCTATCCATTTCACTTTGCATGAATTCACTCCAATTCCAAAGACTGGTCTTAAGAAGGCTGAATTTCAGGCTCTATTGGCATATTTGAGCGTCAAACAACAATAAACTTCTATAAACATCATCAACATCGAGCAGAGAGTATTCATGAAAATGGCATGAATCAACGGACCTTTGATGTTTCTGATGCAGGGAAACTACCAGCGTGACTTCATAAATTTTTTGTATATATTCTTTCTATCTCTTACTCAATATCTTACTCAATATTTCACTATTGATAGCTGATGAATTATCAAACTCGTCCAGCCACCGTAAAACGCAGAGTTCGTCTAATCAATCATTGACATGATTTTCCTCTGAAGATTTTTCGAGAAACATAAAGTGATAATTCAAATCGAAAAGTGAAGCTAGGAAGGAGCTTGTACTTAGTGCTGCTGCAGCATTCAACGCTATATACACTCTTATCTAGCTGATCAAAAAAATTTATTCACTTTGTGCGCTACCAAGGCAATCGAATAAAGCCATCCTGAACTCCAAACATTTTTTGCAAAGATGTTCCGGGAATGCTGCTAAAAATGACGACAGAAATAGCTGAAAAAGCTTACTTCAGGATTAATGACCGCTTCCATGTCCCATCCATCTACGTCACACCACAAGTGTCTTCTTTAGAGTCGAAGACTATATTCAGAAAAAAATGGTAGGATAAATCGTGATAAATAAACTTCCATGAACATAAAACCGTTCTTCTGCTCGTATTTGCTACACTGGCATAGTTACTAGTACTCGAAAGCTAGGACGCGCCATTGGAGCCTGATGCTACAAGAGTGATTTAAAAGGGTGAAAGCTAGAGAATAGACTTCTCAACGTTTTTCAAACTCTGGTGAATGCGCTATGTATGCAGCTTCATTAATTATCGTACTGATAGCCTTCCTGTACAATGATTGAGGCTTCACAACGTATAAAATGAGTATTTTATTTTTCCCAGAGAAGTCTGACAGTGGATTACTGACTCCGCAATAATCAAAGGCTCAGAAGGCCCGACATGCGGATTCGAACCAACTATCAGCTATCCATTGTAGGCACCTCTAACAAGTTTGCAACGTGTGCTCTTTGATTGAAAAAGATGCGAGAAAAAGCAAAACATGAAATCTGAATTTCAAGTTGTTGAACATTCTATTTCTGATCTTTGCACTAGACATTTTTTTATACAGGGCTACCTATATAATATACGGTGCCTTTCCTTGGAGCAAAATGAAATAAGAAGGAAAAGTACACATTCAAGCTTGAATGCTAAAAAGTTGTATGACGTGAATAGCGTAAGGACATAATCATCGTTGCATTTGTTTGTCAACTAATGTCTCAATTAATATCTATTTCTACTATTTAAAATGTTTATAAATGATTTACGCGATTGTTATCTTGATGGCGAACATTCATAACAAAGTGACCATACACCAAATTGTGAAGAAAATGAGAAGCGATGTGATCAAAAATGTCGTACAATAGGCCGCATAAGATCGCTGTCTTGATCATACGTGGGTTAAACCGACCCCTTTCCTCTCCCTCATCCCTCTGGAGTCGAAAAGTCAAAGCCTTCTGGAATGTTAGTTATTCAACAAATATTGCCACTGATGTTGTGTTACTTGCCAAGAACAAATGAATGTATTGATCAGTGTCAAGTTAAGTAGGAGGTTTGCAGTGAAAATTTGTGGCGAATGTGTTTCGTTTTTTTTTACTGGAATTATTTTTTCTAATAATGATGTTCCATGCTTCCTGACGAGCTTCTCTTATTTCTTTTACTAGATTTCTTTCAACGAAAGTCGTAGATTATGAGATTAATGCTGTATGATTTCACTGCCACCATGACCATTTTTTGTCGTGATAACCTGTTTATGATGATCATGATAATGATGAAGGTGATGATGTTGATGGTGATGTTACGACGACGATGATAATGACTCTTATGTATTCAACAATTCATCGAGGCTTAGCAATTAGGTTCCGCCTCCTACCGTAAGACAGGAAATGATGGGGCGGGAGGAGCTTAATGGTAGACATATTCGCACGATGCGTGGATTGGGAACAGGTCTTGTGCTGGCCACGCTCTCCACTCTTCTACCTTTATCGGGAGCCACATCCGCCGACTCCACCAACACTGCGAGAAGCTGCAACGAGGTTCGTTCCCTCATATCAGTGTTTCTCTTTGCTCTTATCTATTACTATTCTGCAGTGATCTACACAGACAGAGAAAACAGCATGTTCGTGAAGATAACTTTTGAGGATTTTTTTGATTTTTTATAGAAACTTTCGGTGGAAAACGCGTTTCGTTCAGAAAGGGAGACTTTTTTATTTGAGAGAAAAACGTTGCATTACTGATTCATTTACAGTAAAGCATTGGGAACGTTTGATACTATATATTCATCATATCGCTGAATCCGTAATGAAGTAAATGAGTTACATTATCATTTATACTTGATAAGACGGAAAAAAATCGTGTCTCAATCAGAAAAGATACACATTTCTAGAAGTTTCTCATTAATTATAGACATCCTATAGCGTTGCTTCATTTAGGGAAAAATTAGTATTATAAAAGAGATTTCCATTCAAATCTCAAAATATTTTAATGATTTCAAAAAATGAAAAAAAGAACTCTGTTAACTAGTTTATTCATCAGAATTTTTTCTCTATTTGAGATTCACATAAAAAATTAGTTTACAATGAATCACTTTCAGAAAAATAGGCTTCGATAAGATTTACTCATATTTTCCGCTTGTCACTGTATTGGCTTTCTAACTAAGCTGCCAAGTAAGGAACTTGAAAAAATAGAAAAAAAAAGACTTTTGCCTATTTCTTTAGCGGACAATGTAGGTTTTCACAAGATCAAAACACAAGCAGCAGAATTCTGTTTTCCAGTTTCGTAGCTCAAAAAAGAATACAAACAAAGAAATGTAGAAAAATTTTCAAATGTTTAAAATTAAGATCTTTATGGAACATGAAGCTGTGTATCTGACTGGCGATGATTTGTTCATTCTATGTCTTTCAATTTTATTTAACAGAGTTTATTGCGAGCAAATACTAGGATCAAAGGATGCAGTTATTTCCGGACATAAACGCATTGAAATCAACGCGCATTACTATTAATTTGTTGATAATCATCAGTTGTGAACAATTGTTAAGAGAACGTCTGCGGTAGCGAGTGTTGTTGTGTTTTCTGTAGTCAAATCCAACAGATTGAACAGTGCTTTCAAATCAGAGTACTCGTAACAAAATAATTGAAAGTACAAAAAGTGCATCGTTAAGTGGAAGAGCAAGATGAAGTTCATGAAGATAAAAATAGTCAACAGAGAAATTTATTATCCCGAAGCTAGAACTTTGGATGGACTACTTTTCTGGGAAATGGTTTCCATCAGACACACATGAGCTTTCGAGTCATTTTAAACTAAATTTGGCTGGATGAAGTAACTAGAATTCGCGTTTTTGAATCAAGGCCATCTGATGAAAACATTTCTGCGAAGATTTTTCTGTTTAGAAAGAAACTAAATTCGTTTCATGCAAAGCCACCCCGAGACACTACTTAACACAACAGGCGGTACACCGTAACTTTTGAGCATAGCAAATTTCTAATTGGAAATAAGCAACGGAACATCATCATATAACATAAAAAGACTTTTCTCTCTATCTCTCTCTCTAGCTATCTATCTGTCTATCTACACACTTCAATTCATTATGTAGGAGATGCTTCTCGAGTTTTATGGTAGCGTAACGATTTATCTGGATTCAGTTGTTTGTCAAACTAATTAGGCAACTTGTTCGTTCAGTTCTAACTAATCACTTGTCTCGGAAGCATCAAAAAACAATACCTTTCGCTTATAGCTCGAAGAGATTGAAAAGATGCTGATTGCTTAGAACAAACTCATGGAAACCCCAGATGCTGTGACGTTGTCTACCCCTTATCAGTCTTGTCGATTTCAGATATCTCAGATATCTCTGCTATTTTTTTAAAGCAAAACATCTCTGAATCTTTTTTATTCCTTGGGAAACTCTTTGTTTGTTCAAAAGCACAGCAAAATAAGCAGATCTAAGTATTGGAGAGTATGGGGATCTCACCATTAGTCCACATTTAGTTATAATGTGTGAAATGACAGCGTCATGAGCTTCAATCTTTTTTAAGACTTTGAGAAACCTTCACAGAAATAAATTGTCACGTAGAAAGGAGGAAAGACCATTATCCACTTAACTTGTTTCTCAGTAATTGATCAGATTTTTTCATTGTGGTGGGAAGGCAGCTTGTTTCTGGTTTTCGCAAGCTATCACCATAGGCAGTTGCTGACTCTTGTTGATCGACAACATGTTACCACTCTCAGACTACAGAGATCACTCACAAAGTTTTAATCCCAGCTTAACATCTGGATGCATATATCAAATAGTTTCCTCTGCTTGAGAAACTCTGGCGAGAGTTAAGACTACCGCTTCACAACTTCGTTCGACAGCAAGAAAAGTCTTCACATCGCGATATCTCTTCCAGATAGAGCGGTGAGCACTGTGTTGAAAATACTTGGAAATAACTAAGTGTGGAACTCGTTTCAACAATAAACACCTGGTGTGGAGTGATTAGTGGTGCCCTGAAATACGTATAGTCGTGCTTTGATTCAGTGCCGCAGGCTAACGAAGTCTTCTGTTTTCACGAAGTCAGACCTGTCTGGTAACAGAAGAACATTGGTGTGATGTCTGGACAACCATGAAGTGATTCATAAAAGAAGGTTAAGGATGAAGCGCTCGACATTGGTCAACCCATAAGTATTGTGAATTGCATTCGTCTTCAATTTGTAGCTTCGCTTGAGGTGATTCAATGCAAATCTGACCCTTACATAACTTCCGGCTTCCCACCGATGTATCAAGTCAGTGCCGCTCTTCGAACTCCTCTAATTCATAATACGGACCGCAATTCAATGATGTGTACGCTGGTTGATAGAGTCAACTGCGTAGTCCATTTCCAGGAAATATATCAAAGTCAAACTTTATGGTTGACCATAAAAGCCATCTTAACCTAATGTCCTAAGTTATCAAGTCATCAAATCTCATTTTGAAACTTTCTGCTTCCACAAAAATCACTTAAATCACTTTATTAATGGTAAAACGATAATCTGTATCGCTACAAACTGCATGGTCATCATCTCACATATTTTGGGAAAGACTGGAAGAGAAGAAGACGGCTGACCTCAAAGAACCATCTGTTTCATTCCCGAATCAACTATTCCTCTTATATCCAATAATGTTGAGTGATGTGTAAAAGTTTGAACTCCAAAGTGGTAATCGAACTTGCTATTCACCATTTCCGGGACACATGCTAACCACTGATCTACCATCGCTTCGTTCTGCCATCACTCTTTCTTCGACGCCTCTTATCTGTGTCATGTAAGAGTTTGGACTCAAAAAATATAAATGTGTTCTATTTCGTATGAATATCGAGATAAATTCAACCAAATCAATTAAGCCTACTTAAGTTATACACTCGTAAATCTCTGAGCTCCAGTGCTCAAAACGTGTTATAATGAGTTTCGCAAACACGGCAAGCAGTCTGCTTCCTTTTTTTTTCTTTATTCCACTAATACAGTCACTAGCTTCAGGCTAAGGTTTCTTTTGTGAATTTGATTTCGAGTTCCTCAAATACCTTTGCTATACGAGGAAAGCTTAACAACGTGAAATCCAAGCCTAAGAAAGACCAGTTGATACAAAGTAATGGAGAAGATGTATTGTTCTCGTGTAACTTCGTACAATCTACAAGAAAATGAACTCGAAGAACATCAAGTTTCCAATAGGCTGAAAACGAAGCGTTTTCTCCTTTAAAGTGAAAATTTCCATTATGCTTAAACCCCTCAGGGATTGATCAACGCCACACTCACACGACTGAACGTTGTGGCATGAATGAAGCATCTGTACGATGACTCAACCGTTTATTAATTCGACTACTTCTACCTGATGTGATGCAATGAGCTTCAGCGTAAATACCAGAGTCCGAGGAATAAGAGCGCTTATTTTACCAAACATCAATTATTGGCTTCATAGCGAAAAGTGGGGGTTTCGTAGAAGTCGAAAATTAATCTTCCATTCTTATTTAGCTTCCAGTAATCATAGCCATGGAACCAATAATTTTGATGTCATCATCGCTTTCAAGAGAAGTAGGAAGATTATGGGTCCTGGAATATGTGAAAAGACGAATATTACTATGTGACAGAATCTGAGTACTTGATATTGAATTCCTAAAATAGTTTCATGTAATTTTATCAAATGCCCTTATCAGAATGGATCCGTTATTAAAACATTTGAAATATATTTGTGCAAATATTGATATTATAGCAAATGAATACAAAACAGACCGTGCTTCATGTGTTTTGAGATCTTTCACCCGAGTAGTCTTTGATAGGAGGCTTAGTAATTCTGAGTATTAATTCGTTAGTGTTAATGCATAATTATAAGAATGGTACGGAATAAAAGATAAGTGATTGATTTTTGATCGCATGAGTTCCATCTAACTCGAACGATGTGCAATGGGTAAAAAAAATTGGAATGATTTTGATAATATTCTCTTCCCTTTGATATTTCCGTGATCCCACCCAGCTTTCGTGGGACAGTTCTCGTCGGGAAATTCTCGAATTTCAACTGCTACTGCCAACAGAATCTTGTTTGAAATCCTCATACTTCTGAGGACCTGAACACTTAATGTTACTCTTCTTTCTTTCACTTTTTTCTCTTCTCTCTCTCTCTCTCTCTCTCTCTCTATTTCATTTGTTACATGAGAACTCAACTCTTCAAAGAGACAGCTCACGAATGAAGACAACAAAAATGATTTTTGACCAGAGTTCCTATCCGATTAGTGAATGTTGATAAGCTGCCATTAGACAACCGGAAAAGAAGTAGTCACGAAGACCTCTGGAAATTCTCTGAAGTCTCATTATTCAATTATGAATCGCAACTTGAGACACCTTGAGTACTTGCTTAACAAATTCTGAATCGGTGGGTGAAAATTCGTAGTCCAATAAATTAGGGTGGTGAATGATGAGATGTTGTTTTGATGCGTCACGTGGCAGGTTAAGACCCAAGCCACTGCAGCTCTTACACTACGCAATTCAACCTCAGAAGAAAGGCATGAAAGATATTGAAAGATGCACTAATGATGATTTCACTGGTTTCTTTGTCGAAAAGCTTTTATAATTTGAATCTATCTGTTGAATATTATGGTTTTCGTCAACTGACCCTAGTGTCTGATAAGCTTGCTAAGCTATCAGTCATCGCTATCAGTAAGTACATGTCCCTCGTCAACGGCACGGAACCAATCTTTTGATTCGGGCCAAGCACTGATACTAAATACTCTCTCCAGACAGGTCATAGTTATCCAACCTAGATTCTCTGTTAAAATCAAGAAGAATTTTCCGAAAAGAAGAATAGTTGTGGGAGTGTACGTTTCACAATGGCTGTTGTGAGTTTTTGCTATTAATGAAGTGATGAATGAACTCAGTGGTCAACGCTATTATAACGGTAGCAAATAGAAACTTCATCAGAGCACATTATAAACATCAAGTTCATAGAGCATCGACCATAATCAGAAATGATCGTGCATTGCGCTACGAACCCCCGCAGACAGGTCGGGGTTAGGATCAAATGCGTCATCGCCTCAACCTATGAAAACAACAACAGAATTAAGCTGTAAGCTGACGACGTGGATTGTCTTTTTGCACTGACGCGACTACCGTCAGCGGCGTTGAAAACAAGAAGACAAAATTATACTTGCTCATTAACATTCTACGAAATGAAAGGATTTTTTGCCATCATGTCAAAAACAAGTGGATTAGTTATCTAAAGAATAAATTTGCGTTCTTCTTGAACACAGATTCACGTTTAATTTCCTTTAGGTATTAAAATAAGAGTTTTCGTGTCACACTTCCCGTTTCCCATTATGCCACTATTGTTGACGCTTTTTGAGCAAAACGTCATTTGATAAAAGCTCTACTGTGCCCTTATTACATCTTCATACTAGAGTTGGTCGATGTTCAGAAAAAAACCTCTTTAGAAGATGGACTCTCTTCTGATTGACAACGTCTCCCTTGTGAATTTTGCGTAGCGCGTTTTGGTTTTTGTCGCAACATTGACGTAAAAAATTTCACTAATCTATGGATACGCTCTGTTGAGTGAAGGAAGAAATGCTTTACCTTGTCTATAACCATCCACCAGAATAAGTTACGCAAGTGTCAAATTTAGATAATTATTTCACAGAGATCTTTAGCGTTGCTTGCTATATTGAGAGAGCTGCAAAGAATTGCGTACGGGTAGTAATGGGAAATCTTTTCATAACTTAATTAATTTAGAAAAAAGACTTAGCAAGGTTAAAATAAAGATTTCAGTCACTCTAACGATGTTTCAGAAAGCTTTCGAAAAATCGGATAGGAAATTAATGAATCGTGGATAATTTTCTAATGACATAAAACAATGGATTTACAGTGCTTTTATGACGGCTAACCAAGATCTATATATGACGTTCACATATCGACAGCTAATGATTTTGAGGTGTAAAATGTCATTTACCTTAAACCGCTTAGTTCTAGTTTATATATGAATTATAGAAAAACTCAGGAATTACTTGATGGAGATAAATTCAAGTATCAAACCTATCATATTGAACATCAAAGGGCAAACTTTCTCGAACATTATATGGCTTCAATGATCAATTGGAATTCATTTATTTGACCGCCTCTTGCGGTTGTATAATCTTACAAAAAACCCAATTATGTAGAGTGGTGTGCAACAACATTTGCGTAAAACGGAATTTGACCTCAGATTCCACTCTTTCCGGCGCGCGTGCTGAACCGTTGCACTACCGACTATTTTATGGCTTTGTGCAATTCTTTTGAACACTTCTTTAGAACTTATCGCTAAGACGGTAGAAAACGACAATACGAAAATCAAACGACAAAGAAAATCTTCATAGAGACTTGAGAAAAGAAAAGATGAAGTGCGAGCAAAACTCGGAGCGGAACGTGATATTTTTGTGTCATGGTCAGGAAAGCCCCTTCTCAGGGTAGCCAGTACTCTCACACCGTCCAGGCCCTCGCTCTACGTTGCTCTTAGACGGGTTTTCCAACCTCTCAAGAACGACGTACTTAAATTTCTGAATTTAACTGATTTTTCGCCGGACATGCTTTTCTACTAGAACTGTAATAATCGTTCGGCTGGAGAAATAGCGATTTCAACACTATGCTTGATTTCTTAAAAACTTATTCTTAATACGCTGTATCAACAAAAAAGTTCATTTCGCTTTCGAATTGCTTTGTTAGCTCGGCTGTGGTGTGTGGATAATTTTTCAGTAGACTTTTAATAATCATTTCATAGCATAAACCTCAACAATCTCGGATCTATATTTATCTATCGCAGAAGTCCTTACAGAGCGTTGTAACAATGAAAAGAAGATTAGGTTGCACACCTAATTAAGTTAATACATTGTTTAAACTTTATAACGAGCTGCTTTAGCAACTTAAACAGAAACTAAAAAGCTGAAGCCCACATCATGATTTTCTTTACGCGCTCATACGCTTTTATTAGGTGTGTCTCCTAGTGCGAAGCGTAATTTTCTTTATGCTCTCGCACCGTCCTATGAAGACCCTTCTCTGAAAACTGAGCCCACGTTTAGAAACACGATTTTTCAAGCTATCAAATGAATTTCGAAAGTCTGGTGAACCATCAAACACTCATGCCAGCTGTGCAAATAATGTGCGCCGAAGGTGAAGGGCAATATGCTCTAGGACGTTTCAGCCACTATCGCGACCTTTCTAGAAATCAAGAGTGGAATTGAAACCACCGAGATTAAGCTATGAAATACTGCTAAAAGTCTGAGGGAAACGCAAAAAGGGTCGTGTTCCCGAAGGATTAGCCTGTTCAGAGGTTGTCAGCAATTCATCGTTTAAATATTGATCGAAACGATAGAAGCGTATTGGAAGTGAACTGGTTAGTGATTTCTATTCATAGAATTCAAATAGTACATTCCCAACTGCATCAAATTTTCTCTATCACTATGGTAGTACAGTAAACAAAAAATTGCCGCAAAATTCATAGCGACAAATCAAGAAGTTCTAATAATATTTATAAGTAACTTGCAGTGCGTAGAAAAAAGCTTTCTTGTACTGTTGTGGACGCACAATTGCGAATGTGAAAAAAATAGAAAAGTGATAAAAGTATGTATGAGCAAAGTAATTATCAACCAATTCTCATCCACAAATTCTTTTTGAGTAATTACAGGGATTCTACACAATCTCAAGAAAAACTTTTGTTGGCGAGATGTTAGACTCATTCGAAAGCATGTTGTGATAATATAGAGAGTAGGACAACCATCACAAAATGGTGATCAGATCGGTTACGATATTTCTCGCCCAACGAAGCGCGTACTCCGTAGAGTAATCGCTCTTTCACTTTGTTGTTCAGTCACAATGGATGTCATAGCTATACGTGTTTATAGTTAGAGATGAAAAAGCTACTAGCCGTCAAAATGAAACCTCGCACCATGAACGTTATTGCCAAGATTTTGACCAGATGTTGACATTATTCATCAACATCGGGCGAAAACAAACAGATTGGATATAGTTCAATTCAATTTAAGGATAAAGTTTTCGGCACTGATCGATTCTTGAGGGAGGTGAACGCATTCGTTTCCATTCATAACACTCTAGAGGCAATTTGATGCATATCTAGCCTTCACGATGCACGCGGTTGCCTATCGATGCATCAAGCCACTGCTGCTATCTCTCCGGACAAGTTTGATGCATTTGCTGAATCCGGTGGGATGGAAAACTTGGAGCCTGGGACGTATGGTCAAACGAACGGACATGTGTGTGTCACAGAACAACTTGAACAAGTACACCACACGCAACCCTCTTATAATTATCAATTATGCCTTGATTAGATGCGATAAAATTGTCGGTTTCGGTATAAATTTGAAGAAATTATAATCATAAGCATATTTCTAGGAGAAGGAAACTTCTTTGAAAATTCTCATTAGCCTTACTACTGGCACCATTGATATAGTTTAATGGAAACATATTCAGGAAAACTTGGAACATATCTATCACTCCTACTATGACAAATAATCAATTCAATAAACATTCTAACAAAATGAAAAGGACCTTAGATATCATAATAATAAAGGAACGGAAAAAGCTAATTGAAAAAGGAAAAAGTTTGTAGGAAAATCACGCAACTTTATTTTGCAGATTGACACTTTTTTTCTTTTATTGCATTTTCTCCATTAACAAGAAAATGAACATCATAGAAGTTTTGAATGGTTATTGGTATAGTTACTTTCACCACTCGAAATCATTAGTTTTGGAAAAGAGTTTCTAAAGTTTCATCAAAAATCATAGTAAAACTGCTGAGAAAACAATTATTTATTATCATTGGAAGTACTCGCTATTACTACTTTAACATGAGTGATCTGTCTTTAAAAAGATTCGTGGAAGATCTGAAGAAACCTCCCACATTTGTACCTCTCATTTCTCATATAACTAGTGTGGCGAAATTTTTTCGAATTAATCTCATCGCCATTTCATGATGTCTCAAATATTTACCTAGGGCCACCCAGTCATTTTGAGTTGACGAAACGTTTGTTGGTGTTTTTCTGCTGTGGAATAACTGTAATCCTCAGATCTTGGACCTTCGATATCTAGGGCCAATGTCTCTACCTATCCACCTATGATGAAGCGGAAAATTACTGGGAAACTTTGCAACTGCTCATGAATATGTGAAATGAGCGCGTGTGGCGCAGTGGTTAAAGATGATCTGAGACACACAGGTGGTCGGTCAATCAACAATCGATGATTCGATATCGTATCTAAGGCTCACCAAGCCTTGCATCTCACCGGAGTAAGTGAATTGATACCAGGCTTGCCTGAAAATGTAGCAGCACTGGCATGTACATCGGTTTGCTATGACGAGTCGTTCTAAAGGCAGATATGCCTTCAATCACTTCAATCTACAGATGATGATGAATGCATGGATCATTCCTCAGGAAATGATTAACGTTGGAAGCTTCATTCTTTAACGAAAATCCCTCACAAGATATCAGCTGATGAGTCAGTGTTATATAGAGTTGTCCTTCTCATCTATTTCTTAGAACAAACTTTGTTCTCGCTAGCGAACATCAAATTATTGTGTTCATCAAAGTGGTTACTGGTAAGCCTTTAGAAAATTGTATAGCATACATGAGATACAGTGCAACTATCGTTAAGTTTGGAGGAAGGCACTACCAGAAAGAAGTGTTGGGAAAAAAGAAACGTCGTTTTTCAGATTCTTTCAAATGGTGGTGACCAGCAGGAACTTCTACTCTGCCAGCTCAGCGAGAGCAGCACGTTACTCGCTCAGCTCGGCATTCTCGTCTCTGAAGGACTTGACAGATTAATGCAGAACCAAGGTCAGCTCTTAATTTTCCTAATTAGTTCATTGAATTAGAAGGATGAAACTCACTGATGTAGTTTTTGAGAACTCCAAACAAATGACTGTAATGAAAACGATAACAGCATTGTGGGAAACTCCTAAAAACTGTCGTATATTTTTCTATTTGCTGTAAAACAAAACTAAATCAACAGTTAGAACAAGGAATAATACACTTACGATGCTGTAAAGATGATAGAAAGAGAAAAAAGACGAATAAGTGGCATGTAAATGAATTACGTAAATATAGCAGGAGGTTTCTACGTGAGAAAAAAAATTTGCAAAAAAAAAACGATTTGATAGAGGTCAGTACGTGTAGAATTCATGGATAATTTCGTAGAACTATATCATGTAAATTGTCGATGTATTTCAGAGCGAATTATTGACATAATATAAAAATAATATAAAAGGTTTCTTGACTATGTTGTGGGCACTTATACAGTGCAATACACGTGTTTCGGCCTTGCAGCCACGTCAAATGCGCAGTGCCTTTCGTCTGAGCCAATCCTCTTGGGAGAGAAACCACTTACATAGAGGAGTCGTCAACGAAGTCACCAAACGGGCACTGTTGTATACTTGATTGCTCCTAGCTAGTATCGTTAAATATATCATATCTTTTGTTTCGAGTGTTTCTTGAGACTACGCTAAAATTGCAATATGCCTGATAACGACGGCACTAGCCCTGAGCAATCAAGTGTACAACACTGTCTGTTCGGTGATATTATCACTTATCAGCGTGCGTAGAATGTTCGACGACTCCTCTATGCAAGGGTTTCTCCCCAAAAAGGATTGGCTCACACGAAAGGCACTGTGCAACTGACGAGGCTGCAAGGCCGAAACACGTGTATTACTTTGTATAAGTGCCCATAACAGACCACATGTATGGCTATAAAATAACTATCAGACATACTGAAATTTTAATACGGTCTTAAGAAAGCACTCGAAACACAAGGTTTGATTTTTTAACTCTTTTTAGTTGTTTTACCACAGTTTTAGACCTCAGTTACCAATTAGCTGCTTTGTAATGTTGGACACATTTCCCACACCTTCACATAGTACAGTTATAATTGATTAATGAATCTTGTTTGGCGAAGTCCAATTCAATGCACAAAAGGAATATTGGACTTGTCAATCCAACGCCCCATTGGTATTGGTGGAAGGTGACAAAATGCTCAATATGTAAAATTTATCTGAAAAACAAGGCTCAAATTTCTAAAAGGTGCTGCACTTGATCCTCATGGTACAACACTAAAGGCAATCCTTCTGCGGCTCTAGTAACGCACGCAGCGTGTACTTTTTGATCTATGACATCTATCAGAATGGACAAAGCGATCGACGTTAGCCTATTACCCATGTGGACTGAGCATTTTTTCTTTTCAAAGAGATTTCGTACCAATTTGCCCATCTCAGAAAGATGAAGCACTTATTTGTCTCGGAGACGGTATCAAACCACTTATGCTTTACATGACACAGCCATTGTTTCGTTTGTTTTTTTTTTTTCGATAGCATTGCATTTTCAAAGACCGGTGAGTCTGAAACATTTTTAAAATTAAAGCAGTTCCTACATTTTACTACTGACGACTTTCGTATACCCTCAGTGTTCTTAGGAGTACACTGACGAATCCAGCACTTTACAGCACTTTATCAAATGTTTCACTGTCATAATCCTTTGGGAAAATTGCAATGAATGGTTCTTGGGGGAAAAAAGAGGGAAAAAACAAATGGTTAATTGGAGCGCAATTCACGTCATGCTAATTGATGTGGTTGATAATACCACTCATCAGGAAGTGAACTTGCAGAGTTATTTCTATTTTCATCATCGTCTGACTGGATTTTTTTGTGCTTCAGCACTTATGAGTATCCTAGAAAGATATAAGGAACAACATTTTTACTTCTATTGCAATCGACATTAGATTCCTCTTGTTTACCTCTACTAGAAAGAAAGTACTTTTTTAGATCTATTCATATTTAATGAATAATATTTCTCAATGCTTCACGAATTTTAAAGTAAAATTAATCTGTAGATGAATTAGTTATTAAATCTGCAGGTATTAGAATAAATAGAATCTATGAAAGAAACTATTTATTCAACATTATACGAAAATTAGATGATGGACAACAACTAAAACGAGGGAAATGAAGAGAGGAGATTGGACGTATTGCTGGTTTCTTCGCTGCGACGGAATTCACCACAGATTGATAGCTCTTAAAAGGATTCAGATCGGAGAGTACATCGTAGACCCTAATATCATCGTGGCAATCTGTGTCTTGAAAAAAATCAAAAAGACACACATAAAAACTCGAACCACTTTGTTTATAAATTGAATGCTTGGTGGTCTTCGAGGATTTTTTGCAATTTGTCGCAGAGCAATCATCTCACACCGTGCACTTTCAAGCTAACGTTCCATTACATTTTTTTGTGATCAAAACATATTCTTTTTCGGTTTCTTTGGAGCGATTGAGAATTCTCTCTTCATGTGACCATGCCATGATCTCGGATAACTTTTTAGTGAGAAATTTCAATAATTTATTTCCTTCTGATCATGGCAAATATATCTCTTTTCGGTTAGAGGTGATGAATCGTTGTTGTGTGTGGTGCTCATTCCTTGCAGTTAGTTCTTTCACCGAAGCAAATCCCACCAGTCACCAGCTGTAGCTATAAGAGTTAATTGTACGATAAACTCTCTCGCATAGGACGTGATGCAAAAAAAAAGTGTCACTAGATACGAAGTAAAATGCCAAATAAAGTGAAGAAATTCCTAAGACCGACTCTTCATCAATCTTGACAATTATCATTAATTCGCCTCTTTTTCTTGATAAGAAAAAACGAGCTGAGGTCTCGGAGTATTTCTCTTCCCTCAAGGCTTCGAAAGATCAACTTTACTGTAATCCAGTCACCCAAATATCTTCGAAATCCCATTAGAAAAACCAAGAAGCCTAAATTTCAATCACTTTGGGAGTGAATCAGCTTTTCCATTCAATGACTTTTTTCCTATGGGTCTTCCAGTGAACATCTCACATAGAGATTATCCGTGCAAAATTTACCATGCAGGAATATTCACCTCCCCTCACTGAAGTGAACAAGTTATTAAGACAAGAAACTTATGACCTAGGAAAACTCGTAAGAGTGGAAATGGCTGGACCAGTTTCAAGCCATGAGTTGCTAATTATATTATGGGGAGCTGTGGTTGAGTGGTTAGTGGTACGGGGTTGATCACTCTCCGGCAGTCACTTAACTAACGCACCAACTTGATTATCCCCGAAGTTGCAAGGAGATCTGTCCGACCACTAATCTACGGCATTCATGGAGAAGACGAAATCTTTGAGCAAGTGATGATTGCGAGGAAAGGAAACGAATGCTAGAGGTACTGGGATCCACATAGCAAAATGTGAAGACGAATCGATTACAATAAAATAAGCTGAAAAGTTGAGATTTTCTCAAAGAGCAGTTTCCGAATAGGTCAATACAACTGGTAGGTAGTTTTCACAAAAAATATTCGCAAGTCGACAGTCCTCTAAACTATTGGCTCCTATTTATGATTCAAATAGACTACTTCAGGAATTACAACTGCAGTCGAGGAAAGCGTTGAAGCTGACGAGAACGGCGTGGAAAAGAGGAAACACGAATATCTCAGATTTGGCAAAAGAAAGCATGAGTATCTGCGATTTGGCAAAAGAAAACACGAGTACTTGAGGTAGGTGTGGACCGTGAGCACGTGCTATGTGCTGATTATTACGAGGTAATCACGGAGACCTTATGAGATCATTATCATTTTACTAACGCGCAGGTTTATAACACTTCACACGTATCTCCATCCAGATCTTATTAATTTTTGATGTGGATGAAGAAACGGCGATTAATTTGCAGTGGTGCTCCTATGATTAAGCCTCGAAATACTCGTATGAATAAAAAGTCTTTTTAGAAAGCATTGCAGCGTGTTATGGGAAACTCTGGTATTTATTGACTCTGTAATGTTTTTTTTTAGATATATGAGTGATTTTTGATAAAAAGTAATGTGTTTCGCACATTTAGCAAGCTGTCATTATGTCAGTTAGTGGAAATATAAGAAATTCATATCGCGATGCATTCATTCTGATAATCCCTCAAAACCGCATGCATAGCGATGTTTACAGAAGGCGTAAATACACTGATAAATGCACTGAGACATACACACATACACACATGTGTATATATTTGCAGTTAGAACTGAATTGTAGGATGCTTTGTCCTGTTAAACGAAAGCAGCTTACTCAATAATTATTTGATAACATATCTTGAGCCTATCATGAGGTCTGTTATGGCACTTATAGAAAGCTTGACAGCCGTTTCGGCATTGCAGCCTCATCACTAGCACGGTGCCTTTCGGATCAGTCAATTCATCATAGGCTCAAGATATGTTATTAGATTACTACTGTTTTGAACGAGGTCAAAAAAAAAACAGCTAAATAAAAAAGCAATTTATTGAGTCTAGTAAGCTCCCACTATACCATCAACATTTCTAGCGTTTTAAAGTGATTTTGCTGATTCTTTCTTCCTCGCTTTTCAGTATCAGCCTCTATGAGGGAATGGCACAAGGTAATCAACCCGCGAGATAAATTTTATTCGAAAGTTTCCAACTCATCTGGAAGTAATTATTACTAATGGGATCACTTAATATGCTTGAAACGATATTCAAAGCGCATCGAAAGTTTTATGTGGATGGCCAGTTTTCCACAGGAATCAGACAGTCACAGTACAGTCCTCATTTTAGTGGTATTTGGGTAGCTCTGAAGAATAAGTTCCATCTTAGGTAACGTCTGAATCTACCATTGGTTTACTCTTTTTTTATTTCGCAAAGGAAACGATACTCTCTCTTAGCTCGAATTAGTCTGCTCAAAGCACAAATACCCATCCGCACGCAGAAGTTGACAGCCAGGGATACATCTCAAATATAATCAGACAATGAAATACTGAAGGTTATTTCTTGATGGCTTTCAGGATAATATTTCGGAAGTTTTGAAAAAACATATATATCTTTTCGTCAACTGTTAAAAATAAATCTATGATTTCAGCGTATCAACCGAGTAGTTTGTAGGTTTGGCAAGAGAAAGCACGAATATCTTCGCTTTGGGCGCAAATAGACAGTGCAACAAGCAGAGAGAGCAGTGGACAACAATCCAATATCATTTCTTTCTTCTCTACGTACACACTCTATTTTTATTTCATCGTATAGGGCATAAAGATGTGTGTTCTCCATGTATTTTGCCTTCCTTCTCTATCAAACAAAAACATCACTGCTAAACATAAAAGATGAAAACACTCTGATTTATCAGTGGAGGTTGATAAAAAATTAGCATTGGCTACTTGTTCATCAGTAGGTCAATCTACATCACTTTTTTTTAGTTAACACTTAAAACGGTTATCAAAACAAAAACAGTCTTGTTTAAAATTGATTCAAGCTGTTTACCTTGCCTGGAATACTATAAGCACTTCCACTTGTTTTTTGTATTCAAAATAATAAAAATACGTATTCTCTGATGAAAATACGATACTCGTAATGTTATGTAGAAGAGTAAAATCGAATATAGTAAGGACTTATCGAAAGTTGTAGAACAAGCTCAATACTAGGAAAAGTATGAAGTGTTCGACGATAATTTAATGCTTAGCGATAAGCGATGCACTCGGCTTCATTTAATTCTCTTCTCGTCCTACAGCGCATTGAAAATGGATTTCCAGATGCTAAACGAAGCTGTGGAATAGCGCTTTTCAAGCTATCGAATGACTGTTAAAAATCAAGTAAAAGAGCTCTGTTAGGCGTAAGAGCCAAACCAGCACGCGTGTGTAGTATGAATCACACGCTGTCCCCAAAGGATTCAAGCAGCGCCAAAGTGAATCTATGCGCATTCACCTATGCAATGACTTCTGTGGGCCCATCAATGCACAACTCCAAAACTTTTCTCACAGATAAGTTTTGTACCACTTTGTAAAATTTGGCATATATATATGTATATATATATATATATATATATTTATGTATGTATAAGTATGGGGTCGAGCTCCACCCCAACTCTATATATGCGTATGTATATACATATATATATATATATATATACATATACATATACGTATACATATATACATATGAAGCCTGTGAAGCCGTGCTCCACTCCAGCTCTCTCCGGGAACCAACAGTAGCGTTCCATGGAACGCCACAACCAGGCTATCCTGAAGATTGCAAGGAGACTCGCTTAGACAGTAATTTACAAAATTGTAGAAGAAGACGAAAAGCGATTTGGCTGTATGTACTGTGCTTCGCGTAGTGAAAAAAACACTGTGAAATCGGAATATATATATATATATATATATATATATAAAAGGATAAAGGATGAAGCTCTCGACGTTGATCAATCCCTGAGGGATTGGCCATGCATTCGACTTCAATTTTTAACTTCGTTTGAGGTGACTGAATGCACATCTGGCCTATACAATGACTCGTGGTGGCCTTCCGCTGAACCGAGTCAGTGCTGCTTATCCTCCCAGACAAGTCTGCGACCTGTCTGGTACCAATTTACCGACCCCGGAGGGATGGATGGCTTGGTGGGCCATGAGCGCGAGGTCGAACCAGTGACCTCGTGTGCGACGCAGGGCACCTCTAACCACTGCGCCACATGCGCTCATATATATATATATATATATATATATATATATATATATATGTACATGCTGTGCGAATCCCATAATTCTAGCATTTAATTCGTTTTTTCGTCTTCTTCTTGAACGCCGTAGAATACTCGTTAGGCAGGTCTCCTTGCAATCGCCTGGCTGAGTTGTTCCATAGGGCGTACGCACCCTTTTGTTATCGGACAGAGACTTTTCAGAATAATTTTCTCCGGACAAAGACGTTCCATTGAACTTTTCGTGATCGTTTAATAGCTCACATCTGGAAAAACTCAAGAATATTGCTATCCTTTAACCAGCCTTTTTAGACCGCTGTAGAACTGGAAATATTATTGTTCCATACGTGCTGTACATTCAGCGCCTATACATCGCAAGACGGGCTTTCCTCTTAAGGTATTAGCGTAAATTCGATACCTTAGATTTCGGCAAGTCGAGCAGTCCGCTTGTTCTCTGAAGAGACCTTTACATTGCCCGTAGCAAGCAGAACAATTGTGATACTCAGCGCGCATTGGTTGTCGGTTAAGGTGAGTGTTCGGCTGTATATAGATTGCGCTGCGCGTTCACATGTGCGTGATTTTTGTTGTTAAATTTAGGGTTTCATCTTGGTTTGAAAAGGAGAACTCTAGATAGGTTAGACGACTCTGATACTACAAAGTTTTTTCTACACATGCATATGCTTTTCTTGCATAGACTTAAGCTTCACAACGTTACTACATGCTAAAATAAAAGTGAAGAGTTAAAAAACGACAGACTAAAGTTTCTTTTACGACTCAGTTACAAACGCCCTAGAAATCTCCTCAAAATAGAGGAAAATTCTTAAGTAATTAACGAAGATCTGCGCGATATCGCGCGACGCGTGTGGGACACAATGTGATTTTTTGTGTTACATCGCTGTAAAAATACCTATTCAAAAATCGCAATCATATTCAAAATTTCCAAGATTGACGCTATCGAAAGAATACTAGTACTCTAAGGAAAGAGCTCCGTTCTGCGAAAAATAAGCGCAATGTAGCGTAGCGCCTGTAAGCACAATGTCGTTTTTTATGCTGCAGCGCTGTGAAAAAGGCTTCTGGGAAAAAATTTCAATTTTCCGGTTGAGCTGTCGAGTTTTACTGATACTCAAGTGAAAATTCTTGTTCAGTAAAAGAGGTTCCTTCATAAATTTTAGCCTGATAGCAAAAAAAAACCTTTATATATACGTGCATCTATGTGTTTGATTATGTATAAAGGGTGTGCAAAAGTTCGCAAATTTTTATTCTACTGATTTTATCATTGGAATGATAATCAGTAATTGATGTAGTTAATTTCCTTAAAGCCCTTGTTTATTTTGGTCTAGAGTATCTTTTACTTATTTGCCAATTTTCAGTTTTGCTAGAGTTACCAATCGCGAGCAGTATTTGTCGTTAGCGCACGTCAGAGCCGAATCTCTCCATACTCGCCATTCGACGTCAACTTTCAAGAGGGATAGCAGAAATCCCCAGTGGTCTATCAAAGAAGACTGACTTATAAAGCCCGATACAGGTGTTTCGATTTTGCGACCTGGTCACTCGGGCAGGTACCCTTTTCGTCTTCTGCTGGTCCTTCGTGGGTGCTACAGTCACCACACTAAGAGTTAGCGACGACGAACGTTCGACACTCTATGCCCGTCGAAACCATCACCGAACACAGAGCGTTCTACACTCGATTGTCCTTGGCTAGTATATTTATTATATCATATCTTTCGTTTCGAGTGTTTTCTTAGGACCACACCTCAAATTTCAATATGCCTGGTAATTATTTTTTGAGTCACTCATGTTAGTGGTCTATCAGCTGTGGTCTTAAGAAAACACACGAAACGAAAGATATGATATATTAAATATATTAGCCAGAAACAATTGAGTGTACAACACTCTGTGGTCGGTGATATTCTCACTGGACATAGAGTGTAAACGTCGCTAACTCTTATTGTGAGGACTGGAGCACCCACACAGGATTGGCAAAAGATCACAAAGGGCATCTGTCCGATTGACGAGATCGCAAGATCGAAACACGTTTATCGGGCTCTATAAGTCAGCCCTCTTTGATACACTGACATGGGTGGCTCAAAAAAATAATTACCAGGCATATTGAATTTTGAGCTGTGGTCTCAAGAAAACACTCGAAGCGAAAGAAATCCTCAGTACCGAAACCATAGGCCACAATCATTTTCCAGCCTCTGCGATGATCTGGGCCAACATTTAAGCCATCAAAAACGCCGTTGGTCTTCATCAACGGAAACGTCAAAATTAACGCTGCCGATTATTACCAGCAAGTCACGGGGCGTACAAGAGCCTTAGAGCACTCAACACTTTAGTGGCGAAAGATTTACGCTTCAGTAGAACTGAGCTTTTGCGCATTCGGTCCGTTAAAGGTTTGCCATCTGTCAAAAGCAGTTTTCAAGCTGTTGGCGCTAGGTCAATTGGCCCTCAAATTCGACTTATCCTAACCCAATGGACTACTCCGTGTGGTCCATACTGGGAGAGAAAGTCTTGACTACTCGCTGCACTAGCGTAGACGCACTTTGAAAGTCTCTGACAGCTTTGACACGAAATTACGGTGAAAACGTGAGCAAGCATCTTGTGAAGCTCAACTACTTCGATTCGTTAGTTTCACCATCCATAACTTAAGCACAACTGAAAATTCTTTCGAACTCTCACACACTGTGAATGTATAATAGATATTATATGTATATTATATCTATCATAAATATTATATATATATGAATGAAGCTCTGAAGCTCTCGGCGTTGATCAATCTCTGAGGGATGCGCCATGCATTCGACTTCAATTTTAACTTCGTTTGAGGTGATTGAATGCATATCTGGCCTTTACAGTGACTCGCGGTGGCCTCCCGCTGAACCGAGTCAGTGCTGCTTATCCTCCCAGACAAATCTGAGACCTGTCTGGTACCAATTTACCGACCTCGAAGGGATGGATGGCTTGGTGAGCCATGAGCGCGAGATCGAACCATTGACCTCGTATGCGACGCAGAGCACCTCTAACCACTGCGCCACATGCGCTCTTATTATATATATATATATATTCTATTTTACGCGACCCGTCCTCATCAGTAACCTTATACCGCGCATCACTAAATGGGCGTGTGAGACACCAACCTACACAGTCCTTTGAACGTGGATTTTTTTTGTCACTTGACAAACTGTCAAGAATGGCCGACTGAGAAAAGAAAAGAGCCGTAAGATCACTTCAAACTTATACTTAAACGATATTTTCGTGACGAATTATTCATAGTTCATTTGAAATGCAAATTAGTTGCACTTTGTCAAGAATGTGCTCTCCCATTGTTAATCAGCCAAATGTCGCAGCTGATAAATGCCGATAAAACATTTTTTTAGTGTCGCTCATATCAGCATTCTTCAATAGTACGAATTCCACCTGAGTTCGGGTAAAACCCATAAACAAGTGAATAAAAGATGTTAAGCAATCTATCTCATAATTATTTTTTGAGGCAATATGTCATGTGGTCTGTTAATGGGACCGTGTACAGCCCGATGCACGTGTTTCGACTTTGAGCAGTCTCGTCAGTCGGGCATAGCCAATCCTCTTGGGGTGATCCAGTCTTCCACTAAGAGTAGGTGACGACGAACGATTCACAATGCGGGCAGATGAAAAAATTACTAGGTCGGCAGTGTTGTACATTCGATTGTTCTAAGAAGAACAGTGTGCAACACTGCCGATTTAGTGATTTATTTTACTTGACGGCTGTGTAAATTGTTCGTCGTCCCTACTCTTGGTGGGGGACTGGAGCACCCCGAAAGGATTGGCTAAAAAGGAAGGGCCTGCCCGACTGATGAGGCTGCTCAAGGCCGGAACACGTGTATCGCGCTGTACAAGAGCCTTTTAACAAACCACATTACATGCTGACTCAAATAATAATCATGAGTTATATTGTAATTTGAGAGTGGTCTCAAGAGAATATTTCAAATCAACGGTTTGATGTTGAGCAATGTTAACACACTGTGTTGACCAGAACAATAGGTCGCAAAAGTTTTTTTGACTTAGTGATTTGTGGTTTTATACTCAGGCATATTGAAATTTGAGCTGTGGTCTTAAGAAAACACTCGAAATGAAAGATATGTTATATTAAATATACTAGCCACGAGCATTCGAGTGTACAAAACTCTGTGTTTGGTGAGTTCTTCACTGAACATAGAGTGTAAAACGTACGTCGTCGCTAACTCTTATTGTGAGGACTGGAGCACCCACAGAGATTAGCAAAAGACGAGAAAGGGTAACTGCCCGACTGACGAGATCGCAAGATCGAAACACGTGTATCGGGCTCTATAAGTCAGCCCTCATTGACAGACCACTGACATGCGTGGCTCAAATAATGATTACTCAGATTGGAATGTAAATAGGAACTTTGTCTGCTGTAATGAATGGGCGATGTTCCCTTGGGATTACACGTACGCAGTGGATTCCAGTCGATGTTGAAGTGAAGACAGAGTTCATACTTTGATAACCAATTTTCCCTTTACCTCGGTATTTTCAGTTAATGATAGTTCTTCTATGATTGAGCTAATACCACAAGGTTAATATGACAAGTTTATTTGGTTAACGTTTCGACGTCTTCATCTCCTTTCGAACTGATGATTCAAGTCTGTTGTCCGTAATCGTTCGTTTTTCGTTGTGTTTGTCTTCGTTGTTGATTGAATCGGATCTTTTTCGGTGGATCACCGCTCGAATGAAGAGCCTAATCGCGGATATCCTCACATACGAGACCATTGTTGTGATGTTGATCGGCTGTTGACAAAACGATAATATTCAGAACAGAATTAGTGAACCATTATTAGAACTAGGTTGATATTTAACATATTCCGCATGCATAATGAAGATTCGCGAAGGCCTGACAACTAATAAAAAAAACGTAATTTTCTTCTAAGAAAATCACATACCATTTTTAGTGCCCTAAAGTGATGAAGAGCCTCGTCGTCTTGAGGTGCAAGATGAGTCATTTACCTTATGTGTTTTTCTGTGCGGCTTTTGAACCATCAGACTAATTGGGTCGTTTCAGTAAGTTTTGACGCCAGAGGAATAAACACCAGATTTACTAATCAGAAGCAATTAAGATTGCATAATTTTGGTATCGTCTAAGTGCGTATTTTTTGCAAACATTATGGTATACAACTTGCCTATACTTCTCTAGGATATAGCTGTCTTGAGAACGAATTCGCCTGCTGCTTATTGACGAATGGTGCGTATGGGAAAATGGTAGTGTAGCGGTGCGGAAAATCTGTGGAGCTTGGGGCGATGATGCGTTTGCAAGGACGACGAGGAAGTGGTAGGCGAAGTTTAAAGCTGGAGAGAACAGTCTCGAGGATTAGTCACGCTCTGGCCATCCACAGGAAGCTCCATTAATCTTGCGCACCCTTTCACTATCATTTTCTCCTATGCGCAATTCGTGCTTGAGTAGCAAGCAAATTTGTTCCCACGACAGCTGCAACTTGAAGCAAGTATGGGCAAGTTTTATACCAAAATGTTTTGAAGAAAATGCGCAGTTGAACGATACCAAAATCATGCAATTTTAATCACTTCTGGTTAAAATTTGGTGTTTGCTGCTCTAGTGCCAAAACTCATAGAACGACCTAAAATCGATAGTATTTCAAATGTGCGTTGTGCAGAGATTCTTTTTTAAGATGTGTTAACATTATTATGGAATAAATTTATCAAAAAAAAAACTTTGGAGCTATCACATTCAATCGAACATATCACAATAGGACGGACTATTCTATTTACAATTGAAAGAGATGTCGAATAGGGAACAATAGAGAAACAAAGACTGCTCTCTCTCGGAAATGAGTACGCACATTAAGGTAGATTGAGATTATGTAGTCAACATGTACTTTATATTTATAAGCAATTAATATCATATTAAGTGATAAACGGGATTTTTCTACGATGATACTTATTTCCTTCGTGAATGACTCACTCAGAAAACAGAAGTTATGACAGAAAGACTCCGATAAAGTGTGATTATTTCAGAAAGATGAAGATAAAAATGCAAAAACAAAGGATGAAAAATGGGAGGAAAAGGAAGATGACGGCAAAAATCACTGAGGATAGCCTTTTTCATATTTCCTCAATCGTCCAGTAGCCAGAATCTTGTCGTTGATGACGTTCATCGTGAAGAGCGCGGCGATACCAAGGAAACAAGCGACGATGATTCCTGCCAAGGCCTGAAATTTTGTTTAGGAGTCATTCTAGAATCACTGTCTCCGACTTCAACCATGTAATTCCAAGGATGCGATTCGGTCTCTATGATTTTGAATTAATTATATCCACTGGTTCTGTGCCCCATTGTTCTAATGTTAGTGTTGAAGATGGGTTTTTCTAGATCAAAGGACAGCTGACATTTGGCTAAAAAAATTCTTAGAGCGACATAGGGGCACACTATAAAATTGTATTCAAATTAAATTTGTGCTTATGTATTCACAAATATGTGATGTAGCACACTTCTTTAGTTTGTTTGCCTTGCAACTGGTATATATTTTTCAAAAAAATGATTTTGTTCTCTCTAACACTATTAGGCCGTTCCATAAGTTTGGCAGTAGAGTTATAAACACCAAATTTATTAGCCAAGAAGGATTGAAATTGCATAAATTTCATGTCGTTCAACTGAGCTTTTCTTGTAAACATTTTGATTTTCAACGTGCCTATATTTGCTTCAAGATGAAGCTGTCGTGGGAAAAAATTTGCTTGCTACTTATGCACGAATGGCGCGCGGGGGAGAACGCTAGTTAGGCGGCAGGCAAGTTTAGTGGAGCTTCTGGTGGACAGTCTGAACCCGACTGATCCTCTATATATTCTCTCCAGCTTTGAAATTCGCCAATCTCTTCCCAGCCATCCTTTCTGCAACGCTATTATCGCTCTAAGCTTCATTAATTTAGCGCGCCACTTCACTAGCATTCCCCCAAGCGCTAATCGTGCATAAGTAGTTGTTGAAGCTATAGAAGTTTTAAGCCAAAATATTCCTAAAAAATGTGCAATTCAAAAATATTAGCAATTCCCAAGACCGACTGTCTATCAACCTCGGCATGCTTCAATATGATTCTTGATTTTCTTCTTCAAGCAGAACACGAGGTGTTAAATTAAACAGTCATCGAGTACTGGATGTTCAAATGAAAGTGCTCCGCGCCTGTCTACGAAGCAAGCAGGACAATTTGTACGCTATGCTGAAGAAGTGTGCGGCGAAGGAATATTATTGTGATCAGTATTTGGAAGGCAACCTTTGGAGGAGAATTATTGGCTCTGAAGACGGTGAACTGCCGAAACGTCAGCTGTCGAATAAAGTTTAATGTAACACGTCGTGTTCTGCTCAAAGAAGAAAATCAGGAATCAAAAATATTAAATTCAAGCAATTCTAGCAACTTCTGGTTGATAGATTTGGTGTTTATTGTTCCAGTGTCGAAACTTGTGGAATGTCCTAATATATTAACAAAACTAGGCAGCATTTCTGCATTAATAACAAACTAGAATAAGGAGTATACACTCAAGAGAATTGAGTGGTGAGCAAAAACACGGCTTCAGCCTGGAATCGAACCCGCTTTTATCCACACCGGGGACGCGTGCTAATACCACTACACCGCTGAGGCACATTTGCACCATTACTCAATCTTAAACATCTCTATGTTATTTATCAGCCACTAACCTTTAACAGGTTTGGTCGGGCATGCGATATCGCTTTATAATCCCTGTTGAGCTGACAGCCACTGTAATAACTAGTACTCGAAATTTCTGATATTTTACTCGATTTTCCGCAGTGTTATGATATTTCGTATATACGTAAGAAAATTGAGTGATGAGCAAAAACGCGGCCCCAGTTGGAAGTCAAACCCGTTTTTTATCCATATCGGGGATGCGTGCTACTACCACTACACCACGGAGGCACATTTGCACCACCACTCATTCTGTTTTTGCTCACCACTCAGTTCTCTTAGGTATATACGAAACATCATAACACTGCGAGATATGCAGTAAAAATACTAAAAATTTTGAGTAGAATAAGGAGTAATCCTTATGCTTAGCGTAATGTATTTTTCACACCCCGCAGGTACAAACAGATCTTCAGAGTTGGCTTTGTCGTGCACCTTCAAGAAGCTCAACATTTTTGAAACTTCCCTTTTACTACAACATGTTCGCTACATATTCACAAACTATAAGGATAAACCGCTTGGTATTGATTATTCTCTCAAAGATGTACCATGTTTTCAGTTAAATTAAGCATCATCATAGGTGATTGAATGCATATTCGACTATACAACGACTTGCGGTGGCCTATTGATATATCAAATGCGCGCTTTCATTCTTCCACAAAAGTCTAGCACCAAACGGTAGTTCTCCGTTATCTGCGGACAAATGAAGAAACGACCCTTTTCGTTGGACGAGAACTTTTCATAAGAGTATTGGTAATTATTCGAAAACCTAAATATCTGGATACTGCGTTACGTGACCGCTTTTTTGAAAAGCTTTTATAACACTATGGCAGACAGAAAAGATTTGCGTTCTGCGCACGCGTATTTCGTAGGAGAGAAGTGTTTCTTGGAATTTTGAGTTACCATTTGATAGCGTAAGTATCGACAATTCCAACGCTATGCTTATTCATTATTTGTTGAATTTATTTTATTGATCCGTCTTCACACTGTTTTCGTGCGGATCCCACTACTCCTACCATTCAGTTCGCTTTTTCGTCTTCTTCTTGAGCGTCGTAGAATACTGGTTGAGTAGCGGGGGGAAAGTGGGAGTGAAACTAGGCTCCACGTGCACCGCCCCGAGCATCACAACACTCGGCTACGGCGTCCCCTATCCATTATAGTCTGTGAACATCCTAAGGGACCACGTGTATCATATATGATACACGACTGTTTGGAGATCTTTCTCGCTGGATGCAAGTTTTCTGTTAGACATTTAGTAAACATTGAATAGCTCAAATCTCTGCGATTCAGTGATGTGTTTAATTTTGAAACAGACTCCTTATCACGTTGTAGTTTCAAAAATAAAGTTATGTTTCACACTCAACTTGCTTCATTTGTCCGCTAGAGTTTCGATATGGTTCTTCACTAAAGCTTTACCAATCATTAGATAGCACAAATTTTGAGGCTTTTGATGACGAATTTATTGTTTTGAACGGTTATCATAAAACGCTGTAAGAGCGAAAAGAATATTACATTTAACGCCCAAAATGTTACTCCGCCGCTTGGACGTCATAGGTAGTTTATTAGTAAACTACTTCTTTTAGAAACCTCCATTTTTCAAAGGTGATACCATGTCTTGAGAAAAAAAGCAAGCTTTGAACTCTTGATGTGCATTTGCATCGTCTGTCTTGCGAAAACTTAGCTTGAAAGCACATCTTCTACAACTAAACACCTCTGATATAAGTCTATATGGAGGTTATTGTAGTACGTAAATTGTGTAAGTGTAGGAAGAGCGCGCGGTCATCATTGCGTAAAATACGGTACTTCCTCTTCAACACCCGTAATCATAAAAACGTGTTTTTTGATCTTTTCAGACATTTTGATAGTCACTAAAAAGCTCAAATATCAAAAATTTGAAAACTGTATATTAAGAACCGAGGGAGGGTGCTACTGATGAGTCCCAATAGGACGAAATAGGCGCCTATATAGCCCTAGACCTATCGGCTCAAAACAAGTAATATCCTTATCAGTACATATTAATCTTTGGAACTCCTTTATATAACGTTGTAAGAGTAAGAAGAAAATATTATTTCACACGCAAGCATATTTCGACGAGCAAAGCTTCCGCAGAAAAAGTTTAGCGATTTTTCAAAAGCACAAATTTCGCTAAAGTTAATGGTATTTTCGGTCTTGAAGGAAAACTTTTTATCACGCTGCAACGCTGAAATTAAAATCGTATTGCTCATGCGGCGCGTACGCCTTTCACTGGTATGTGATGGATTTCGCAACATTGGCATTGAGCCGTCGATGTTCAATAATCAGTCGATAGCTCAAAAGTCGAGAATTCCATTACTGTGTCTGCTTTATGAAAAACGTTTCTTGGCGAGTTGTAGAAACAAGAAAGAATTGTGTTGCGATATGTGTACTTTTCGCTGGTCACAGCTTTCCTCTCGGGCTTTCGTACCCATTCGATAGCGAAAATCTTAGCGATTTCAATGATATACTTGGTTTTTGAGGTAGACTTCTCAGTGCATCGTTACAGCTAGAAGAATACTGGGTTTTACACTCGACACGCTTCACACGCGACCTGTAAATTGTGCTGCGCGATCGACATGGCGCCTAGTGTGATTCTCAAAAATCTTTTACTGTAACAACGCACTAAGACGACCTTCTCAAAAACCAAGAGTATCATTGTAATTGTTGAGATTTGTACTATCGAATGGTTATTGCATGTCTGAATGAAAAGCTTGTTCAGCAAAAGATGCTTGAGTGTGAAATAAAATTTTTTTTCACCTTTACAGTATAATATAAAAACCATTTGAAAAATAAAACACAGCCTTCACATCCTCGAAAGTCAAGGTGTCGAATAATTGCTAAAACGTCAAAAAAGAATAAAAACAATATTTTTTCTCTTGAATATGGGCGTGAATAGGGGAAAGTACCGAAGATACTTCTTTGGAGAGATATACTTTTGAACAATAGATTGTAATGTAGATGTTCTAAGGCTTCACTCAAACACGATTGTCCCTACACGGTCAGAATTCTTTGACGATCCATAGGTTTTTAACTTTTTTCTTCACATATGTCAACTCCAGATGATTGTAAATCAACGAATGACTCATATAAATTTAGCTATGGTGAAAATTATCTATGAGGTAGCATCGCGTACAGCATCCCTTTGTACAAATCAATATCATTGATTGATTGCCAATTTCAGTATGATGTGCGTATTGAACCAGCTTTTTTTTCATACAAGACACGTATATCTAAGCCAAAAGCAGATGAGCAGCAGAGAAAATCTTGTTCTATCAAAGTGATGCAAGAATTTCGAAGATTTTCGCAAAACGGAGAGAGAAATCTTCATCAAATAACGATCGCGCAATTCGCCTTGGCGTATCGCTTTTCATAGAGGTCTCCTAGGGGCTTAAGCCTTACCGAGGTTCTTACGTCAGAACCATACGTACGTCTGGTAAACATCACCCGCTTCATCACTGGCCCACGCCTCACTTTATAGCAGGAATGGGAGACGTTGTTTGAGGTGCTAGCGCATGATATCGTGTCACCACTATTTCTTCCAAATTTCACTTTCATTTCCACTTTCACATATGCACTACCAGCTGTAATCCTCGACTGAAAAAATGGTGATAACACAATTTTATGTGCTATCACCATAAACGTCTCCCCATACGTGCTATAAAGTACGGTTCATTGGGGGCGTGGGCCACTGATGAAGCGGGTGACACCGCCAAACCGTACGTATGGCTCTGACGTAGCAGACTCGGTAAGGTTTCAAACATTCTCACAAACTATATTGAATGTTTACAGTGAGGTTCAAAAGCAATCGATGAAATGGACTGCTTTGCTATTTTCTGCAAAGGCCGTTTCACTGCAGTGTAGCACGAAAAATAAGATGGACTTTCCCATACGCAGCGTATTTGTTTGTCGGCTGGTGTGTGCCATGGCTTGATACGGTTTTGTGTGGTAGATCGATCGATCGATTTCTCTGGCTCATTACACATTTGGTGTAAAATTTTTGTTATTTGACTTGCGATTTTTTCTCCGCTTTGAGAGAACTCCAAATAAAACGTATGACTCTGATACTACTAGATCTCCTCTACACGGTCGTATGCTTCGTGCCTCCAGAAAAGTAGTAATTATAAGCGCACGGCAGGTGTAAAACATATTTTTATTTTAAACACCATAGCGTTATAAAAGGTTCTTTCCAAAAAGATGCAGATAGCACATTAACCAAAGATGTAATCTTTCGATTGACTGCTAATATTCATATGAAAAGTCCTTGTCCAGCGAAAGGGGTCGTTTTTTCACTAGTTCTCGGATAACGGAAAGGAACCCAGCGAACTACTGACTCCACAACTATGGAGGTGTGGTGACCTAGTGACGCGTGTTCGAACCTGAAACGCGATCAGTCCTAAGCTCTCGCGTGGCACCCCCAACCATGCGCCTTCCCATTGCATAAATGTATAAATTAAGACGACGAAATCTTCCTTTAGAGATCGCCACTGTAAAATTTTGTGATTAAGAATGATTTGTGATAACACATGGTTTTTGGTTTATACCTCAGGAAAAAAAGAAGAATCTTGATAGTTGGATTTAGTGCACTAAATTTACTGAACACGGCAGTACACCTTAACAATACTAATGGATTTTCTTTTGTTCTGTTCCTATCCGTCCTCGGTTAGATGCAATAAAATAAACCTTCATTTTTCTTCTCTCACTAAGGAACTCCTTAATGGTGGCTGAGATACATTGTTCCTGAGTGATCTACGCACTAGTCGCAGAATGCGCTTCATCTCAGGAGTGATTGTCGCACTTCAAGAGCCCGATTTGTGAAGCAACCAATTTCCTGATCTCACAAAAACCACCAATTTTGTGCATGAAAATGCCAGAGTCTGACAGTCCTGAATTACTAAAGTCATGCTCGACCTCTTCTGCCGAAAAAAGATAACACAGCCTTAAGTTACAGCCTAAGCCACTTAAATGCTCGATCATTGGCGCTGATAAACGTTGCCAAATGACAATCTGAATAGGAGAGCCGGCTCCGCATGACACGTGAAGACGGGTCATCAAAGTAACTGTTCACTTGGGCGTACATATTTAGGTGTGTTTACGAAGAATTTGCGAAGTGTATGGTTCAATGTACGATTTCGAAGGAAAGAACACTTAGTGAACGAGTTTTACTGATAGTTTTGTTGAGTAAGTTGTAGTTAGTTTATAGTCTGATAGGTAGTTGTAGTGATAGTGATAACTCGAGGAGAAGGAAGGAAAAGGGCAGTGGCCGAGTGGTTGTGATGCTCGCAGCTGAGCTTCACGAGGCTGATCCTCATCTTCTTCCCTACTACTCTCCGGCAGTTAACAGGAACGACCTTTAGAACGCCACAGTCAAGCTATCCTCGAGATTGAAAGGAGATATTCTCAACCAGTGTTCTACGACTTCAAGAAGAAGGTAAAATACGAACTGATTGCTAAAAGTATTAGGATCCGCAAAGTGAAAAGAACTGTGAGGCGGATCAAATAAAGTGCTAAGAAAAGCTAGTCGCACTGATAAATAGTTGTGCTAAAGGAAATTTATCGGATTTTCTTGAATATTTCAGAACGGCTCTCGTCCTTCACTGGTATGAGTGAAGATGTGAACGGTAGAACGGAATGAGAGTGTGGAAGAAGCTTGTTCAACTTAAGTGATTATGCATATAAGAAAGCTAATTTTCTTCCACATTTTATAAACTTATTCTCATCTTTAATTTAAAAGGTTACTTTATATAAAGGCAGACATGAAGCTAGAAGTGTATAATGAAGTTTGTTTTGCGTTTTTGATGGAAAATATGCAATTACTCACCCCAATCCATCCAAACCGCTCTCCAGTTTCAATGATGGTTCTCTGTGATATAGTGCCACCGATACCGATGATAATCAGCCATCCCATGATTCCCGCAGTAGAAAAGATGACCTCCTAGAAGACAAAATCGATAGACGGTTGAGATTTTAATTTCAAGCGCATGGTCCGATTTTCTGAGAATCAGTCGCTTCGAAGATATCTGTCTCTCAAGAATAAAAGTTCTAAGTTCGAAACGAAAGCGTTTTTAGAAAAAGGGAATTGTTGGTACTTTTGGTCCCAACCTAATCCCATAAATGACGAACTCGAAAGGATCTTCAAAATCATGACTACAAAAGAGGGTGTGAGTGCTTGAAGCTCGTGACCATGTTTCAATGTTATTTCTCTACTGCAAAATTTCGTCTGCTAAAATTATAAAAATGGTTGATAGAAATTGAAAAATTATTAGCTGACCGATAGTGAGCAGTTGGTGAGAGGTGTCTCATCACCACGTTTGGCAAGCAGGAAGTACATGACAACGGAGACAATGCAGTAGAGAAGAGTTAGCGCCGAAACGATATAGATGAGCACAATCTCATAGTTGACAGAAATGTATGCCGTCACATAAGTCGGATCGAGTAGAATCAGTACAACGATTGTCAATAACTAAACGATAAGAGATGTTTTTACTTGTACACGCTGTAGACACATTTAGCCCATATGACCGTGAAATTTTTCCACATTTTGCTTCCTTTTCCTTTATCGTGATCGTCTTTTACTTCACTTGAATTACTATTTAAACGAGAAAATTTTATACATATTTGATCGAGAACGCTTTCGACAAATTCTCTTCACTTTTCAAATAAATAACAAATAATCAGAAACACTTTTTCATTGAAATTTTAAGAAGTTAGTAATTCTCCCTATTATAAATTACTATGGTTTCTATTGCGTTATCATTAATCTATCAAACAAAAAAACTTCACTATATTAGAAGAACATTTATGATATATCACAATGAGAGCATGGGAACCAATAGAAATGCTCTAAAATGCTCAGTAAAATAGTGTTGTGTTGCTCAAAAATATATTTGAGAAATTCTGCTTTCTTTGCTGGTACATGATTTTTCACTCTTTTGAAGAAATCATGACGTTATTATGTTATTAAAGCTTTCTTTTTTCTTTTTCATTCCAAAATTGGAAAAAGATAAGGAATCAAGACAAGGATATAGCATAAGGGTTAAGATAAATATATGTGTCAACTGAAGTCTTATCTGTGTGCTTTACCCATTGTGGTTGGTGGTTTTCGAAACACACGATTTTCGAATTTTCTCGCTACCGCGATCCATTTTTTAATTCTTCTAAGATAGGGTCCTTGTGTTTTGTCCAGAATTTCGGCGGTCATTCAATAGCTTGAGCCCCGGCGATTTGAATACTGTACTTGACTGTTTAGAAAATCTTCTCACTGCGCTGTGGTAGCGGAAATGAAATTGAGTTTCGTACTTGACGCGCATTATCGCTCGTAGCCTCGTCATTTATTTGGTACTTTTTTCTTTTATCTCGTGGAAATTTCTAGTCTTTCCTAAGTTGTATTGCAGTAGAAATTTTAATCCCATCGTGTCGTGGCTTAAGGTTTGATTTTGATTTTGTATATTCAATTGAACCCGCTACTAAGCTCAAGTAGCCCAAAAACTCTTTCTGCACATCGGCTGCACTTGATCACTCTATCAATCATCGACTACGCGGTGCTCAGACAACCCCTATCTTTCACAGAGAGCCAGTTGCTCAGCGATTCTTTTCTCTTATCTGGGAGCAAATAAAGAAAACGACACTTTTCGTTGAACCAGATACTTTTTAGAGTGTTAGTATTTATTCGAAAGCTTAAATCTTGGGGGATTGTTGTAAGTACTCGAGAAAGGGCCTTATTATTGCGCCTTTAGCATTCAAAATAGAACTATGCTCAACACCAGCTGTCTGCTTTTATTTTTATCACGCTTATAATTTGCTAGCTGCACGAAAAGCGAATAAGCGTGTAGAGGAAATGTTGAAATATCAGAGTAATACGTTTTATTCGGAAATTTTTTCGAAGCAAAGAAAAACCCTAAATTCAATAACATAAATCGCACTTCACATGTTAATCGCGTCTGTTAGATTATTTATCGCGCGTTATCGATCCACAGGTAGTGCATACCCAACAAACAAGCGAATACGCGGCGCAGGTAAAGCTCAACCTTATTTCATAGATATACTGCAGTGAGACGGTCTTTTGAGTGAATTAACCGAGCGTTGGAGTTGCCGAAAATTACGTCGTCCTGCGAGAACTACGTATATGAGAAACACAGAACTTTCCTTGCTACAGCGCTTACAAACGCTTTTCAAAAAGCAAAATCATTTTTGGGTTCCATGCGATTAAGAGGAACAAATGAAAAACCGACCTCATTCGATGGAAAATAGGAGTGTTAATAACCATTCGAAAGCTCAAACTTGTGGATAAGCCCGACGTTACCGTTCTTTGAAACACCCTTTTATAACGCTGTAACATTCGAAATAAAATCTGCTTCATAGAACTGTTTTTTTCTCTCTTATCTCGCTTATATTTCGCTGGACAAAACTACTTTCCTAAAATGCTAGTACTCAGACTATAGGACAAGCTCAAAGAACTCAAATATGTGTTTACTCTTCAAAAAGTTCTCTTGATCTTTCACTTGTGCTTTGAACTTCGCCGGACAGAGTTCTTTCTTCAAATTATTGGTACACATCCGATAGCGTAATGTTTCCTGATTCCAGCGTTTTGTGTTTATTTCCTGGAAATACGGTTTAGCAGGGAAAATAAGATCGAGTTTTACATTCTTGGCAAGTTTGTTTACAGGCCATTCGACAAGGCGAGGGCCGTCGCAAGGGGCGTAGCAGGAGCGGGGCGAGGCGGAACGGCCGATCTTTTGTTTTCAGTTGGCAATTTTTCCTCGACTTCGGAAAGAACTCCAGATAAAACAATTGATTAAGATACTACGAAAATTTCTTCACACATCGATATGCTTTCGGCTTTCAGTGAGTTATAAGCGTGATAAAAATGAAAGCGGAAAGCGAGTGTATAACAAAGTATTTGATTTGATGGCTACAACGTCATAAAAGGGCGTTTTGAAAAACCGGCGACGTGGTGCTGTAGTCTCAAGTCTCAGCTTACGAATGGTTACTAACACTCCTATGAAAAGTTCTTCTCCAGCAAATGAGGTCGGTTTATCATTTGTTCCTTCATAATCAAAAAGAACTCATTTTTGAGTTCTTCGAGATTCAAGCTATCGAACGATTGCTAGCAGTATAAGGAAAGAGCTTTATGGTGTTAAACAAAAACGTGATAATGATTAGAAAAAAAGAGGGAGGTACGCTTAGAACACAATCTTATTTTTGAAAACTACCCCACTGTGAAAACGCTCACCGACGGCTTCAAGCCCTCACTAGAAACGGGCATGTAAAGAAGTTTCCAAGCTTTAAGCTTTTGAATAATTACTAATACTTTCATAGATTGTTATATCCACCGAGAACTTCTCACTATTTATTTGTTCCCGGCTTACAAAAAGGAACCATCAACGACAACTAATACCAGCTTTACATCAACTCAGCAAAGGCTGTCCTTACGATTTACAAGTTGGCCTTTAGGTATTGTCCGTACGCCGAAGAAATTAGCAGTAGGCATCTACGTTTCCTGCCTCTCATGGTTTTAGACGCATCATTTTCACTTGTGGTTTCAGCTGCATCTGGTTCGTCTTCGACTCAGGGGTGCCTGGTGGACACACCATCAATCTACAGTGATAAGAATAATATCACTAGGTAAATTCAAGACTAACGTTTACTTTTGTAAAATTTTAATCAAGGTTTTTACGTCGTTGCCTTCCTCTCTCAATGAAGATAGTGGCTAAGAACATGTCGCAAGGGAATATCAGGTATTCCAAGATGAAAGCTCTCGGCGATGACCAATTCTTGAGCGATGCACCAAGCGTTCTTGTTCAATTTCTAGCTTCCTTTGAGGTGATTGAATGCATATCTGGCCATTACAATGATTCGCGGTGGCCTACTGACGATCGGTGTTGCTATTCTTCCAGACAATCTGGCACCAATTTACCGACCAAAAGAGATGGAAGGCTTAGTGAGCCATGAGCGCGGGATAGAACCACTGACCACATTTGCTACGCAGAGCACTTCTTATCAGTGTGTTAGACGCTCTCATCAAGGTAATGCGAGTGCAAATTCACTGCATAACATGCCAAGCGCAGAACTATATGACAATACAGCATAAAATATTGCTGCTTGAATTGTTTCAATAATGACTATACAAAGTTGCACTATAGGTAGCTCTGAGTGGCAACCAGCTGTGGATGACGATTACTGATTGAAGGTAAGAAGTGAAAGTTGTGTATGACAACTCGACAGCTGTTGATTCTATATTAAAATTGAAAGCCCTATGTGAAAGTGTTGGATGTAGGTAGCAAAAAGATATTCTGACAGGTTTTACTTAAGATGTCTACATTCTTGGAAAGGATAAAGCTTTCGGTGTTGATCAAGTCTCGGTGGATGCGCCATGCATTCAACGCCGGTAAGAATCGTTTGAAGTGACTAAGCTTATCAGAGTTATGCAATGGCTCATGGTAGTCTATCAATGTATGAAGTCAGTGCTTGCTATCCTCCTAGATGAGTCCATATCAATTTGCTCCCACGAGGGATGAAAGTCTTGTTGAGCCTTAGGTGTGGAATCGAGCCATCGACCACTTGTGTGTCACAAGGCACCTTCAAGCATTGAGCCACATGCGCCCGCACGTTGTACTATGTACAAATCGCATATTTTGGGATGAATCGTTTCAGAGGTAGCGTATGAAATAATAGTAATCTTATAACTGGTTGTATTTTATATTTTATTGATAGATAAAATTTGATAAATATTCTGAAAGATAAACCGCGTGGAAACATCTTGATCGACGTATATTCCATATTTCTTCCGCCTTTTTGGAGAAGTAAATCAAAAAATTTTTCGTCGTTTAAGCAGTATGAGGTTCCTAATTACTTAATTCTAGTGTCAAAGCAGAAATTCTGCATCTATGATGCATATCCTCTTCAAATTGTCACTGTAAAGACTTGTTAAAGAAAATTCTTTGCAAACTAATTAACTCAGTTTAGCAGCTTTTCAAAGCTCACACTTGACTTGGCACTTTGTCGGGCAATCTATTAATTGAGTATAGTAGTGCGATAATAATATGAAAGCTCCATGTGATAAAATAATCAACTGAAAAGAAATGCATAGGAGTCAATGCAGTTCGACCTGCATGCATCTCCTTTTCCATGCATAGGGAAGTGCATCTCGGACGTTTTCGTGTTGACTTTTAGTAGTGAACTTTATCCATAGAGATTGATTTTTCCTAGTATGAAAAGACAGGTTATGACTCAGCCCCACAATCACTTCAGTGAGGATCAACTTCCAAGATATCTACCTAGATGTTTAGCCTTTGAAGTGAAGGAGCCAGAAAAGGTCAGATCATTTCATTTGCCACTGTTGTTGCATCGTCATGACAGCGATACATATCACAATTCATAATCACCTGCCTTTCTTCGATTTCTCTAACCTCACACTTTTCCTGCAAGTGGATCAATTCTAGGTCGTAAAGCTCTTTTGACGATGTTATCAACGAGAGACCACGAGATTTGAGCCTTCAGTGAGAAGAAGAGTTTTCAACTCTTCAATGAAGTCATCAAGCAGTATCTCGCCGATCTAGAAGTATGTATGTGTACTGATTGAAATGCTAGCCCAGCATCATCGTAAAGGATTCATGAAAAAATGCTAATTCATCGCGTTCTTATCATCCATATAATCCACTGCGGCAAGGAATCTAAAACCACATCGTGGTTGAAACTGTCCAATTGGTATCGTAAAAGTAAAATAATGTGCTATTCGACTATGATAAGTCGATTAAAATTGGTCAGCGATATGTTTCCAACAAATCTTTTGAAACTGCCATTGAGGTGCATCGCACCTGAGGGATTGCATTTGTTATTGATAAATACAACAGCGAGTTTTCGGAAATGAAGGTCGTTAAAGATACTCGCACATTGAAGCAATTCCAATTGTGAACTAGCATAACAATCAATATGTATGCTTATGAGAATGTGTATGTAATTTGTAGACGGGTACAAGCCGCTTCGGTAAACACACTGGCACGAGGACGAGCGACTTCTATTTGCTTACGCCTCTAGGCATGACATATACGAATTTCGTTCGTATCCCAACGATGAGATCAGGCTATTAATTGATTTTGGTACACAATTAATATCATTACGAAATTTCACTCGAGATTAACGAGTTCCACGTTTAATGAACACTAATGCTATCATCGTGACCTAATATTGACTACACGTGAAGGCTCATGATAATGAACCTATAACTGGGTCATATGTTGATGTTATAAAAAGTCGAAGTTGAAGACTGACTGATATTGGGACACGGTACACGGAAACCATAGGGTATAGTAGTAGATAAAGCGCGTGCTAGTGACGCAGTGGTTAGAGTTGCTCTATGATAGAGCTGATCGATCAGTTGGTGGTCGCTGGTTCGATCCCAGGCTGAAAACTCACTAAGCCTTCCATTACTGTGGGGTAGGTGAACTGGTGCATAGCAGTACTGATGTGATTCATCGATAGGCCCCGCGAGTCACTGTAAAGACCAGATATGATTATCATCTCAAACGAAGCTAAAAATAACATGAATGCATGGCGCATTCCTCAGAGACAGATCAATTCCAAGCGCTTTGTCCTTTATAATTTTTCCATGGAGCCTGCAACTAACTACATAATTATTTCTAAAACGAAGGATGAGAAATAAGAGTGCGCATTGGGCATAAGTGTTGATGCCAGATCTTTTTGCTCTTCGACTCATTCCTATAATAACAACGCATTCGAAATTCCTTGTATGTAATTAAATGATTAATTAATTGGAACGTTCTCGGTGTTGATCAATTCTTGAGCGGTGCGCCATGCTTTTGACTCCATTAGGTTTCGTTAATGGGTAACTAAATGCATATCTGACATTTATAATGACTCGCGGAGGAATATCGATGTGCCAAATCAGAACTGCTATCGTCCTCGACATGTCTGCTAACACTTTGTCAACGGAAGGATGGAAGGAATGGTGAACCCGCGGCATTGGATCAAACCAACGACATCGTATGTATTGCAGGTCTCCTCTAACCACTGGACTAGACGCGCTTCATGCATTTAGATCAAAGCAGAAAATTGGGATATACATTTTACATCCGCCCACTCAAAATTTGTGCATTAATACTAAAAATAAAATTCTGAGGTTTATATTTCATGTATATTATAGCAAAGATGGTGAAAATTCTAATTAAAGTTAAGTGCTTCAAAAGGTGACTTATTGAATTACGCATGAGTTTTGAGGAAAAAACTATTACAAATTCTCTAAAGTATTTGGTTTCGCTTCTCTCTTTTAATCATTAAGTAACATCTCAATAATAGACACGATCAAAGAAAAAGCTTCGCAAGTTACTGAAGAGTTTTCGTTACAACATGGCTTATGTATAGTTTAGTTGAATCGAAAGAGTAAAAATATAAAGGTACTAACTGACGTTAACCGTATACAAACTTTTGTGCTCACAAATCATTAAATCAATAAACTTACGACAATTACTACTTTTATAGCTGAGCAGATGAGCAACTGATTGGGGAAGGCCATCTTAGCAATCACACGCTTGGAGGGTGGCGCACGAGGATGCCGCCTTGACGACAACTGAGCTGAATCATTGCTGAGCAAACATTACGACTGCGTCTCCGCTCAGAACACATTCATCGAAGTGGTGACAGAATTTCCGATTACATAATCGATTTCCATTCGTAAGCACTCTAGGATTGAGGTCCAATGACTCTGGAGACGATGATCTTTCTGATCCGAATCAGTGTGTGATATTATCGTCATCAGCTATAATTGCGACTTTCATTATGGAAACTGAAATATTAACGGAAGCGTTATGAATTCTTTGTAAAACAGGTGTAATTAGAAAGGTTTGTTCTAAGTCTACAGCGATAAATTCAAGAATACTCGTGGTATGAAGGGCGAGATCCATTCTTAGTGTTTGCATATAGAATGATAAAAGAACGATGAGTTCAGCAGTGTTACGATACTGACTGCTCCATTTTGAATGCCATCAGAGGAAATTGGAACGACCGCCAACTAAACACCTCTGGAGGTCGCTGTATGTTTGATGATCATCTGGCTAACAGTCACTAGCATGATATGACAAATCTTTTATGAATGCTTAAACATGTGTAAGAATCACCAAATATTTTATAATACAAAAATTACAACTAGCTAGTTATAGGCTGTCGAATTGCGAAATTCGGCGCCATATGACAGCTAAATTGAAGACTACTCGTATATATTGGTTTACACCTTTCATTCGACTGCTTTTGAGACCTCGCTCAGAAACTATATAGTCTGATAACATATTTTGAGTTTTCTATGAGGTCTGCTATTGGCACTTATACAGTGCAAGACACGTGTTTCGGCATTACAGCTTCGCCTCGTAAGTTGCACGGTGCCTTTCGGTTCAGACAATTCCACGGAGAGATGTCCTCTGTATATAGGAGCCGACACCGCACCATTTACATGCGCCGTTTGGTGGAAAGATTACCCAACGGCTAGTGTGTACACTAGATTGCTCAATGCTGGTAAAATATGATTGTCATACCTTTCATGTCCAGCGTTTGTGAGATCTTGCTCAAAGCAATATAATCTGATAACATGTTTCAAGCCAACTATGAGCAATCAAGTGTGCAATACTGGCCGATGGATGATCCTTTCACCAAACGGCACGTATAGTTTGATGTCGGCCCTTGTATACAGGGATTTCTCCCACAGAACTGACTGAAGCGAAAGGTACCGTGCAATTGCCGGGGCTGTAATGCCGAAACACGCGTCTTGAACAGTATAAGTACCTTAACAGACCTCATGAAGGGCTCAAAATATATTGGAAGATTCTAATGGCTTATCTTCCGAGCTATGCCTTGATTCCGGAATCCTTCTTTCCTATGTCGATTGATGCAGCTGTTTCATTAACTCTGATGAAACTGCGTTTGAATTGGGGAACAATCGTTAAACAATCATGATAAGTATGGTTAGGTTACGAGAATTTCACTTCCATAAAAATGGCATAGACTACGAGGTATATTCATCATTTATGTTTTCGACCACCACATTATATTAAATCGATCATGGAGGATTTTATGATACATGAAGTGATATCAAGCATAAATTGAATGGGTAATACCTGTTGACCTGGTACGCAGCTGTTGTCATTGTAAGTGCAAAATTATATGGTTGCAAATGAATCTCATGCATGACCATGAATACCAACAGCGTGTAATCACATTGTTTAACTTTTATTTCGTGCCTATCCTTTTGTTATACCAATAGAATGTGATCGGTGCGCTAGTCTCCAAAAAAAAAAAAAAACGATCACTAAGTATTTTACTCCAATTTGAATCGTATTATCCATGAAATCTTGATAATACTGAAAAAACGCCTAACACTGGTTGATTCGTAATAAACCCGTTAGCCACTAAAAAAGTCGCGGTTACAACAGAAAACTAGCAAATAGTCACAGCAGTGATTTTCAGTGGCTTGTTTCAGGATCGGTCCTTCTTGGCTTTTCTCCTAAGTTGAGCACAGAAAATAATGTAAAATTTTTCAAGATCTGTTTGGGGTTGTTCCATACGAGAATCGATGGAGAGTTATAGACATTCATGTGGATCTTGACGCTCAACATGATTAACAAAACATGCTGGAATTTTATTTTTCATGACTCCGCGTTGCAAAATATGTGAATCTTGATGCACCTTTCGTTTTGCTGGTTATTTGATATTCACCGTACACGAAGGTACTGGAAATTTAGTATGGATTTGACTACAATCTGAGGATTTTACTCCATCATCGATGTCATTTAGTGTTGAGCCAAAGTTCGAGCGAAAAACTGATGCATACCGAAATTTCGAATTAGCTCCGCTAGAGCGTTCACGTCTCCACGGCAGACTTATCCTTTATTCTCGTTGCAATGACTATTGGAAACTTGAATCCATGAGGGTCATCAATAAATGGATCTCATAGATTAGACTTTTAGATTATTCATAAACTGATATAATATCATACAATGATCAATATGTCCATTGGTTTCCCTATCTTCAGATACATACTGGTTAGAACATTCTTCCAATCTATATTTTGAAACTTGTTAACTCGTAACAACGAAAATGCTAGGATGCAAGCAGAACTTAGAACTTCTTATGTGCAGTGGACTCGGAAACGTCTATGATAGTCGTCAGAGAGAGTGCTCTTACGAAATATCATAGCGTAGCCCAATTTGTTCACATTTCCTTCGGTCAATTCACTAATTCATGAGATATCATGCAGTTTCGCTAGGATGTCGTCCACCTTCATCTGCCGACCAAAAAAATGCCAACTTTTTCACATCGAGCTAATCATCAGATGGCAACATATAGGATTTGCTGAATAGTGAGATGGTTAAAGTGATTGACAACGAAGTAACTTCATGTAGATATTTGACTGAACGACTTCAACAGCTGCAAAAGTGAAAACGAGGAGCAGTATTTTGGAAGAAGAGATGACTGGAACGCAAATGGGAACTGTCTTGATAAGCCACTGAGCACAGCATAACTTCAGCGTAGTTTTTCATTATTTCAAAATAAAATGGTATAATAATCAAGATTTCCATGTGCTCCTTATACATCTTCTCAGAGCAGCTCTGCTTAATGCTATTCATAACTCTAAATGTCGCTTCGACTTCAACTGAACAAAAACACAGATCGAATCGATCCTTGTACGGTTGCTGTTATACATTTTGGGAAATTTGGTGTTACAGTTGTATATCCAAGAATGATGAGTGATACGCATGAAGAATTCAAAAGACCGACTTACTATAGACTTTGGTGTCAAAATCGATGCGTGTAAGCTTAAATATTGAAGACAACTTTTATTAACCACTTGACGAACTTACGTACCGTTTTCAGTACATAGCGTGCACCACGCTCGCGGTGGCCGCGGCAAACCGGCGGCGAGTGCGTATCAACACGCTTCTATGGAGATAGAAATTTAATTGTTATTTGAGACTGTAAAAACACATTATTAGCATTAAATGATGGATTGTCACAGAGGAAACCTCCACAAAGGGTTTATTGGTAAAGAAAACGTCCATCTGCCGAAAATCAATCGATGTTTGAACAAAAGAACCACATCCCTTTGAGAGGAAACTTACTCACAGTTGTTAAAAAACCTTTCCTTCCTCCTTCTCAATCTAGATTTTTGTGCTCATTTGATGGCTTGAAAAATGCTCATCCTCGCACTTAGCTTAGATTTTTGCGAAACTTTCGTATAACATTTTACCAACAAAAACAGACAATATTTTGCTTTCAAAGTGTGTTGCTCCATTTCCACAACGGATTGTATTGGCATTATATACTAGAATTCTGATGTTAAGTAAACTCCAGGTCCGACTATCTATTAACCTCGGCATAGTTTGAATAAATCGGTATCTTCTTCTGTTTAGCCGCTCCGAGGTGTTAATGATATTATTTATTGAATATCAGCGAAGCACATAACAATACAGTTAATAATGCAGCACGAATATTACAACAGTCGTGGTGGCTAACGTTTCGGCAAGGTTCGCCATCTTCAGAGCCGCTTAGATGTTTTAGGTCGTTCAATTAATCATTGAAGACCTGCCACTTGGAGTCTATGATAATGTAAGACTGTCAGTCGACTGTTGTAATATTCGTGCTGCATTATTGACTGTATTGTTATGTGCTTCGCTGATATTCAATAAATAATATCATTAACACCTCGGAGCGACTAACAGAAGAAGATACTGGTTAAGTAAACTTTCTCACTATGAAAAATTACTATCATTGAATGGGCTTCTATAAACGTATTTATATGAGAAAGAGCACTCCGTTCTCTTGCAAGTCTACACTTTTCATCAAGAATTACAAGGATGCAGTCTCATCTATGTAAAAAGTGCTTGTGTTTCCTTCTATTTCTCTAAAATAGTTTTTTTTACTGAGTTAATAGTAATCATTCTCTAACTTAAGTACTGCATATTCTAGCAATAAGCTTGCTTTGTGAGAGTACGAAAAGATAACTAAAAAAGGATTACGTTTTGCTTTTCGCAGTAAGTTGTTCCAAACTTACAGCGAATTTTTGGGAATATATCGTGCATTTCTATCCTGAAAAACTTTTATCTCAAAGAAATGTTACAGAAGAGACTTTTGTAAAAAATTTATAGTGAAAATAATCCCATGTATCAAGAAATATTCTATGTTCCAACGAGAGAACCACATTGTCGTGAAAGTAATATATCTCCACGTGTTATCTAACATTCGTTCTCTCCTTTTCATTTACGTTTCTGTAGTCATTCGATAGCTTGAGAAATTCAAATTTTCATGCTGAGTTTGCTTTGCGAAAAGGTTTTTATAATACGTTCAGTTTACTAAACGAAAGATAAAGCTTTGCAATCGGGATTCATTTTTCTAACTTCACAGGGGATTTCCGGTTTTTATAGTAAAATTTTCATTTCACAGAAACTTTGTCGCCTAAGGTATTGAAAATCACTGAGTAGATTTCTATAAACTTATTTTTAAAGGATGGGGCACCTAGTTGTCTAAAAAATTTTCATTTTTTTGTGCGAACTGTGCGAAGTGCAGTCACATTCTGTACAATGTGCTCATGTTTCCTCGCATTTTTCAAAACAAAAGAAATTCTCGTTAGACTATTAGTAATCAATCAATAGCTTGAAAAATGAAGCTTTTTGTACCAGGCTTGGTTAACAGAAAGGCTTTTTTGAAGAGTAAGAGCATCGCAGAAAAATAGCCTCACCTTTGAAATAGTAATCTCATTGCTGGAACTTCGCCAAAGGTTCTTTTGACAGTTATATAGCGAAATTTCGATGATGTGGAAACTTAGTTGTCACTGGAGAGCGACATATTACGAAGAAAATTTTGCTAGGCCTTTTTAGTAGGAAGTGCGCCAACACGTCCGGGTTCAACAGGAAAATCACAAAAATGAGTTACCTTTGAAAAAGAATGTCTAAAAGCTAAGCGAGGTTGGTACGAAAGGGTTATACACCGGTGTTTCGGAGGTTTTGGGCTCCTCGTCAGTAACCCCCGCCCCACATTAAGCCCTGCATTGTAGCAAAGAGGGAGACGTATGTGGTGATGGCATAGTGTACAATGACGCTGGTCCATCATCTGTTCTCGCTCGATGGATCTCGGCTGCTAGAACACTAAATTGATCCATAACACGAGTACTTCCAACTCTTACTCCCCATTTCAATCTGATACCTTGTAAGAGTATGACTGCCTTTTTCGATCTCATCAATCCTCCGATTGCCATAGATATCTGTCTGCTGTTCAATTAGACACAACTAAATTCAGGCCCAGAATTGTACTGTACAGGCAAAAGTTTCCAACTTCTCTATGCATTCGGGATCTATATTCGTAGAAATCAACAAGACCAATGTGTGAATAATTCTATGACTAGCTAAGCATTAAGTAAAATTTTCAAGTTTTTTTTTTGAACATATAGGCGGAAGATCCGAATCAATCATGTGGTGGAGGGAATACTCTCACTGGTGTAAACGATACCCATCGGAAACCATCGGAATACGGAGGTTTCCGTTTTACTCTTGGACATCTAACCACCTGAATGTGATCACAATGAAGTTATTAGAGGAGCTGGGGATTTGATCGGGCGCATGAAATCTTCTTGAGGGCATTAAGTGAAAGGAATATGTAGAGGGCGTAAACGGTACAAATATCCAGTGTCAAAATCACCGTGATAAATTGCGCTCGCAGCACAGAATAAACGCGGATAAAAAAGTTGGTACCCAAGAATCGATAGAACAAAAATTTTTTGTATTTCAAACAGGTTCCAACTCTAGAAGTTCACTAATAATCGAGAAGTTATCAAGAATCAATGATGATGTGGCATTGCATGCAGTGTGTAAAAGTGGTCATTTTCTCATTTTTAATAAGTTTCATGAATTTGAGGTACTTACTTCGTTGAATGAAACGCTCTCAAAACTGGAAAATTTTCATCGCAATTTTTTAATTCCAGAAGATCAAAGTGATAAAGTGCTCGATTTTTTGATTATTTTCCATATGAGGCAATGAATAAGAACAAGAAGTTGTCAACATGAAAAATAAAAGATAATATAATTGATCAATGAATATATAGGATTAGAGAGAACAAAAATATTTAGTAACAGTATGAAACATATTATTTTCGTGTGTCTCTGGCTTTTCCTTTGGAACGCGCGGTTCTAGGAAGGATAATCGACAATGTTCTCACTAGAGTAGCCCTTATTAAGCTCCTCTATCATGTTTTATGACTTGCTGTAGACTAAAATCCTCTTAACGACGATAAAAGCAAATTTAATTAGAAGACCGCCGCATTGTGATTGTATTGGCCGCGCTCGCCGCGCGACCACGTCGCGTGCCGCGCCCAAATTTCCACGTGGTCGCTAAAAGGTTAACCGACAGGAGGGGTAATTGACGTCGAGGTGATAGCAGATAGAACAATAGAATTTGTTGGCTAACGTTCCGTGATTTCGCCATCCTCACAGCCTGGACGTACAATGCATCAGACTATTCGATCACAAATATACCCAATGATGCTGAGTGATGTGCAAAACCTTGACGTCAGACGGGGCTCGAACCTGCGTTTCACCTTTTTTGGATTCATTGTCGTTATCCACTACCTGTCCAAACCGTTGACTGTTGGTTGCTGACAAATTGATGCGTTGTAGTGTAAAAAAGAGTGGTGGCAAAACAGGCGTCGATGGTGTTACTGATTAAGCACGCGTCCCAGAAAAGGGTGAAATGCGGGTTTGAGTCTCGCTTTGTGTCAAAGTTTTGCACATTACACAACATCATTGCGTATATCTGTAACATCATATCACCGCTAAAGAGTGGTCAAATAAAAGGAAATTCACATGATTATCGATACCCAGTATCTGTCAGCGTGGCTGGGTTCAGTGTCGATGCCGACTACGCGGGCCAGGCCGTTGACGACTGCCGGCTGTGACAGATAGATGACCTGTAGCGTAGAAAGAGTGTTGTGCAAAATGGACGTCAGTAGTGCAACGGGTTAGAGCATGCACTCCCGGATAGAGGGAGGTTGTGGGTTCGAGTTCCGCCTGACGCAAAGCTTTGCACATCACTCTACATCACTGTGTATATCAATAACATCATACCACCGCCCGCCAAAAAGCGGTTAAAGAGTGAGAATCTCATTTGATTGTCAAAAGAAATTCTGTCCATTCGCTACATCTATTGATGTTGGAGAATTTTAACACTAGGCAGAAATCGAACCCGCGTTTCACCCCTTCCGATGGGCGTGCCAACCACGGGACTATCAGTGTCCTCGCTCTGCAATCACTCTTTCTGTGATACAAAGCCGAAGATTCTGCATACCACCTAGCATTCCTCAATAATCCGTTTTGTCGTGAAAATTCTCACCAAACACGTCTGGCGCTGTAAGTCGATTGGAGGTCCCGAAGCGATCTTGACATACGATAGTTCTACACGTGGCCACCTACTAGGTCGCGGCCATTTCTCATAGTCTCACGTGTCTGGTGGCCGTCGCTTCAAACCACAGGTGGTGTCTTGCTTGTTTTCATCAATCGTAGGGGGTTAGGCTAACATTAACGGGTTAAAACGCTTATCAAGCCTTTGAAGACCGACCGACTTTCCCTTGCTATTGGCGTTACCAATCAGTAATCGATTTCTTTATGATTTAGCCAATACCACGAAGTTGATGTGAGAGTTTCTTCCAGCTTGTGTTCCGACCTCTTTGTCTTCCTCAGAGCCGATGATTTGGGCCAATTGTCCAGACGATCAATTATCGATTTCTCGTCGAAATGTTAGCCGAGTGAATATTCATATAAACTTCGTGATATTAGCTAAATCATAAGGAAATCGATTATTGATTGGTAAGTTTTGTGCATTACAGGTAGTCCATACCACCTTCACAGTGGTTTCAATCTGAAAACAAAAAGGGATTAGCGTCTTCTCATCACCCGGCTGGCTTTTTCGACAATCATGGACGTAATGAGTCGCTATCTGAATGCTCAAGTATGATTTTGTTCTTTTTTGTGGTTTTAAGGAATATCAAAATTCGTGATAGTGGCGTACAACCATCTTACTAATGAGAGATTTTACCAATCGCAATTCTTTTTCTTTACTTTCCCTAACGAATTTGCGATTACATGACCTCTGTGCATGTCATTCATAAGGCGGACACAGCGGCCGGTATGACACCTACAGAGGTCATTTTCTCTCTGGCGGTTTGTTCAGGCATTGCAGTTTTCTTCTCCCATACTTCTTGTAATGAATTGGTAGTTTATCCACTACATGTATAGAGGGCCGCAACTCATTCAGAGTGGGGTGCCCCCTCAATAGTCTTTCACTTTGATCTACAAATTAATACCACGAGAGAGATTACAGTTGTTGAAAATAGTGTGACTAATGGAAACGCACAGAAGTGTCCCCTGCCTTTACAAAGTGGCACGCGAATTTTCGACACTTAAATCGTTATTCACTACTTTTCAACCGTTGGAGTAACTTTTGGGTAATGGATGGAATTAGGGGATATCAAAACTAATGGATAAATAATGTAATATTTCTAGCGGAATTTGAACAACTTTATTAACCCTTTCGGGACGGAATCTAATCGATCGCAGCGCGATTCGCAAACAGCGCGCGATTTTTGCTAATCAGTTAAGGTATTTTTATCTGTTTCAAGAAAAAATCTTCAGGTTTCCATGTTGCCCCGATACTCTATATTCCTCCACGTTATCATAGGCTTTTAGTGCGTACATAACTCTTCTGCTGTCCTTTTCTTCAAGTGAGACTTGCACAAAGCTGATACTTCTTTTTCCTCGAAATTTGATGGCGGCAACGTCTTCGTCGGAGCCTTATTTATAGTTATATGAAAGAGGTCACCAGTTTTGTATGGCACACTTTGCAAAAGTTTTTTTCCTTTTGATTTTTGTTGATTTTTCAAAGTGTGTCACACTAGATCGGTGACCTCTCTCATGTAACTATAAATAAAGCAGATCCGAAGACTGACTATCAGTTAACCTCGACAAAGTAGGAATAGATCAATAGTATTTCTGTTCAGCAGTTCCGAGGTGTTAACTATAGTATTTGTTGAATACTAGTCAAAGTTTTGCACATCACTCAACATCATTGAGTATGTTGTTGACATCATGCCACCGCTAAAGGCGGTTAAATAAAGAAAACTCTTTTTGATCATGTATAACCCTTATGCATAAAGAAAATTCCGAGCACGAATCGTCTTATCTTCGCCATCACAGTGTTCTATAGGATAAACTTTTTTGAAGCCATTTTTAGGCCTGAGAGTTATCAAGATTCATGCTATCGAATGATTACCAAAATTCAGCGAAAAGCCGTCCACAAACCCCAACCAAGCAAGCAGAGCAAACCGAGTGTGATACAAAATAGTATTTTCCCTGCTATAACGCAATAAAAAGGCTTTTTAGAAACAAACACTACTGTAATCGTCGAGATCTAGGTTTTTGAATAGTTATTAGAAGTCTAGTATGGAAGGTCTCCAGCGAGAAAGGCCTCCAGAAGTATTTTTGGCTTCTTTTGGCGAGAAAGGCCTCCAGAAGTAGAGAGTATTTTTTGGATGCACGCCATCCGGGACAGTTAAATTCGGATAGTAAATGATTATCTAATGGACGGATTTTTTTCACACTCTGTAGGTGTATATGTACACCAAAAACATAAGATTGTGTATAGAAGAATACTAGGCGTATTTAGGCTAGGAGAAGCGCAGAATTCGTCTAAAAACGGTGAGGAAAATCAACTATATTACGAAAATCGAGCGCACTTCTTATTTGCAGGACAATATGGCCTCTGTGACCTTAACAGGAGACATAGCGAGTAGGGCAAAAAGCTACGCGTCGTTCCATGTAGACATCAGACAACTTCGAGAATGTAATCTAGTGTCAACATCTCTATATCCATGTGTATCTTGGCGAGCTTTGGCGTGGGGTCTAGAAAAACCCTTAGCTAGCTGGCCCTAGGTTTCTTCATAGTATGCGCGGTTACCTGATTCGTGCCCTTCCCAGACATCATATTACAGGCTTTAAATGGAGTTGCTATGAGGTACAGACGAACTGTAATCAAGCAAAATGCACATACATGAAAAGCCTTACGTAAGTGAAGAATATGTCAGTTGTGCAGTAGGCATAAATAAACCACTCAATGGGGTCCCACCCTTCGCAGACCACACATATGTCCGCTTTTGGTCTACTAGTCAGACATCGACAGGCAGGAGTACACCTTGCTAATCTCCTTAACGCATCCACAATTATACTTGATTGTCGTGGCTTGCTCATGTGACCCCAATAGTTTCGAAAATTGACGACCACGTAGTTTTCTGACGATATGCAATATTTCTTCTGTAACTGAAAAAAATTGATGAAATGTGAACAGGACAGAACTGCGGGAAAAAGTTTCCCTTATTGCTCTATGGGTATCTTGTGATGTCATTTAGCTCCGCTACTGTACATCATGGTACAAAACATTGCTTTCAAGATTTGGAAGCATTTTTGAACTACAGGCTCAAAACATTCCAACAGACCTTTTCAACTTATGCTTGTCTATTTCAGTGTTTTTTATGCGCACACATCCCATATAATGAATGTAATTCACTGAAGCAATTAGAATAAACCCTTTACGGATGACAATTGATCGATCTTGCATAGCGATTCTCGAGCGCCGTTCAAATTTCGCTATTTGATTAGGGTTTATTATCTCCGATTTGAAAAACCCTTAGATTTCTGTGTTGCTGTATCACTTCTCTATATGCTCATATGTTTTTGGTGCATATATATATATATATATATATATATACAAATGTATGCCTACATATGCCAGTGTATACGTATACATACAAAGTTTGAATGTGCACATATATACATGTATACACACATGCATATATACATAAATATGCATAAATATATATGTATATATATGCATATATATAATACGTACGTATATAGAAGCTCATAAAAATGTACATACATATATGTACATATACATATATATATATATATGTGCATAAAAGCTCATAAATAATATACATACATACATGCATCATTGCAATGAGACTCTAAGGTTGGAGCGTATTCTTCCTTTACGCTCTCACACGCTGTAAAAAGACCTTTTGTAAAGTGGACATTGTTGCAGAATCATCCAAAGCAGATCTCTCGAAAGACTGCTAAAAGTATAGAGGAAATTTATCTATAGGCCCCAACCAAGCAAACGTATATCGTTGAAATAGGCGCTGTTCAAGTTATCGACTACCAAAACTTCAGTGGGTACTTTCTATCTGGTGAAAAAGCTAGGGAAACAGACGTGCATTCCATGAAATGCACATTTCGTCCCTTATGGACTAAAGTGATAATCGATCGGAACTCAGATTTCTGGTCAGTGAACTCGTTTGAAACACGGTTTTTGTATGTTTTTAGATTATAATTTCTGCCGATAAACGCCAACGCGATATCTCTATTACCAAACTACCAACTGAGTATAAAAAGTTTCAAATAAAACTCCAATGTAGAAAAATAAGCTATCGGAAAAAATGACCATTCCAGAAGTTATGCGGACCACTGTGTCCCTCGGTTCAGATGACCTCTATAGAAGTCGCGGGTCGTGAAAGTTTTGAGCACTCGAGTCGTCATTTCCGCACCAAAGAATTTTGTGATTGGTTTTTTAGTGGTTTATTTAGAAGATTTCGGTCATGTTAGAATATTAAGTGACCAAATGGTCCCTTTTCGTTGATATGTGTTTGGAGCATAATCCGATCACGTTCAGTGTGTCACAGGCTCAGTGGTCTATTTTTACTTAGAACATGTTTGGAGCGATGTGTTCATATCTAAAGCTATGTTACGAGCTTAAGTCACTGATGACATTATCTATTACGTTCTTCAACTACTATAAATCCAAAATAAAAGCGGAGTTTTTGATCCTAACTGCTTACTACATGCTGCTGAAGGGCAAACTCAGATCTCACGCAAGTTTTGCGAGACTTATTTTGACTGGAGAAATTCGTTTCTACTTTAAAAAATGAATAGCTATAAGAAATGGTGCTTCAAGAAGCTCTTAACCAAAAAGAGTGTTAGCCGAAGTGGTATATGCGATGATGCGGTGGTTACACGCGGCACCGCGGCACCCTGACTTGATATTTCGGGTTGAAATTGTCTCAAAAAAAGCAGCCACAATTTTTATAGATTGTTAAATATTCACTTATTATTATTTTACACAATTTGCTATCACATTTTCCTGTGTAGATCCTAGTAGTTCAAGGATTCGACTGGTGTCCTCACATTCATTCTTCACATAGTTCTGCGAACATGTCACGTGTTGTTTCAACTGCTACTTGAGAACTTCATTACCTTTATGAATATCGTAAAATGCTAGTCAAGCGACTCTTCTTGCAACCTTGAAGGTAGCCAGTTAAGGCGCTCCTAGATGCTCATTTGATTGATAGCAAAAGAGTGTTAGAGAAGGAAATGAACCAGCGCATCCTTAATCACCGCATTACCGACAATTATCCTATACCGCTCACCATAATCAAACAGCCACACATAATTGAACATTAAATTACTAAACAACTTCTAGGGAACTATTTTCAGCTTAGAGCAGCAACAAGTCGGTGTATCGGACAAATTGGTTTCACTCACGCGAACACCGAATGTGTCGATGTGTTGACTGATGTGATGAAGTTGTACCTCAAGCAGATTGCTAGTCATATGCATGACTTTACGGAACTTTGTAAGTTGACGTTCAGTGTTTTTTAGGTTTTGATGCACACTGAAATCGATACATTTTCCACATTCACGCATTTTCGTTTTTTTTTTGTCTGTACTCATGTAACTGTGCCGAACTATAACTATGTCGCTCACTATCGTACGGGAACTTTATTACTCGCTGAGTTTTCTCTGGGATCAATAGTTACTTAAATACCTGAATAGCCTGGTTTCGCTAGCAACGAATAATCATGCAGCCCCCGGCAGAATTCCCATTTAACTAAGATTAAGAAAAAGCTCAAAAAAGGGGTTGGTACGCCCAGGGTCATACACCGGTGTTTCGGAGGTTCGTCCTCCTCATCAGTTACCCCCGCCCCACATTCAGCCCTGCATTGAAGCAAGGAGGGAGGCGCATGTGGTGATGGCACAGTGTACTATGACACTGTACCATCACCACCTCTCAGTCGATAGATTTTTGCTGTTAGATCAAAACTATATCAAAAGATCGACTGTTTTTTAAACCCTCTTTGAAAATCATTCTTTTTGGAATTATATTGAATGTTTTTTGGGGGTTTAAAAAACAGTCGATCTTTTGATATTGCGAAAAAGTTTATCTCTGTAGAGTTGCGAAAGATGTGTTGTGAGCTTCACCAATCGGTCATCGCTGTAAGGTACTAATTGAGTTGTTATGAATAAGCCAATGATTTCTGACCACGCTGATTTATCCTCGACTGGGTTTTGGGTAGAAGTTTTGAGTTCTTTTCTCAAACAAGGACACTGAGGCGAGATGTAACGTCCGTTGTACATTGGAATTTCTGCACTAGAGTCAGTAGTTTTCTAGTGCATTCGTTATTTAACCGAGTTTTCAGTTGTATTTTTTGAAATGACCAAAAACCTTCGAACAATCACAATTCATGATTCCGCCCAGTATTTCTTTTCTCCGACTGTTCTTTTTTGGCGTTTCAAAAGAATCGGGTTGACACATACATACATACATACATACATACATACATACATACATACATACATACATACATACATACATACATACATACATACATACATACATACATACATACATACATACATACATACATACATACATACATACATACATACATACATACATACATACATACATACATACATACATACATACATACATACATACATACATACATACATACATACATACATACATACATACATACATACATACATACATACATACATACATACATACATACATACATACATACATACATACATACATACATACATACATACATACATACATACATACATACATACATACATACATACATACATACATACATACATACATACATACATACATACATACATACATACATACATACATACACATACATACATACATACATACATACATACATACATACATACATACATACATACATACATACATACATACATACATACATACATACATACATACTACATACATACATACATACATACATACATACATACATACATACATACATACATACATACATACATACATACATACATACATACATACATACATACATACATACATACATACATACATACATACATACATACATACATACATACATACATACATACATACATACATACATACATACATACATATACATACATACATACATACATACATACATACATACATACATACATACATACATACATACATACATACATACATACATACATACATACATACATACATACATACATACATACATACATACATACATACATACATACATACATACATACATACATACATACATACATACATACATACATACATACATACATACATACATACATACATACATACATACATACATACATACATACATACATACATACATACATACATACATACATACATACATACATACATACATACATACATACATACTACATACATACATACATACATACATACATACATACATACATACATACATACATACATACATACATACATACATACATACATACATACATACATACATACATACATACATACATACATACATACATACATACATACATACATACATACATACATACATACATACATACATACATACATACATACATACATACATACATACATACATACATACATACATACATACATACATACATACATACATACATACATACATACATACATACATACATACATACATACATACATACATACATACATACATACATACATACATACATACATACATACATACATACATACATACATACATACATACATACATACATACATACATACATACATACATACATACATACATACATACATACATACATACATACATACATACATACATACATACATACATACATACATACATACATACATACATACATACATACATACATACATACATACATACATACATACATACATACATACATACATACATACATACATACATACATACATACATACATACATACATACATACATACATACATACATACATACATACATACATACATACATACATACATACATACATACATACATACATACATACATACATACATACATACATACATACATACATACATACATACATACATACATACATACATACATACATACATACATACATACATACATACATACATACATACATACATACATACATACATACATACATACATACATACATACATACATACATACATACATACATACATACATACATACATACATACATACATACATACATACATACATACATACATACATACATACATACATACATACATACATACATACATACATACATACATACATACATACATACATACATACATACATACATACATACATACATACATACATACATACATACAGTGGTGACAAAAAAGCGCCTTTGCCACTTTAATTGGAATCTCGTTCAGATTTTGAACAGAAAAAAAAAATGCAAATTTGTGTTGTTACAGAGAAAAAGAATTGAAGATAGGGTAAATTGGAAAGGTGAACAAAATCTTCATTTTGTTGATGCTTACCTATTAATAGTGTTTTAGCCGGGCGTACCATGCCTACACTCATAGACGTTGAATTGGTTTTCAAAAAGATGCGAATAAGCGTCCCGGAGTTGTATCAGTTCATGAGACAAGTCCGATCAATGGATCCATACATAGCAGTATGTTTAAGTTTAGTTGTATTTATCCTTCTAAACCTTTGGGGACGGCAGATGATCGATCGCGTAGCGCAATTCTCGTTATCTAACTGGAGTTTCTTTTCACCGTTTTGAGAAGAAAACTAAATTTTTCGTTTCAATCTAACGCTCCATAACTTTCATACTCAAATGCTTTTGGTAGTGTATATACATAAAGGATAAAAGGATAAAGCTCTCGGCGTTAATCAATCCCTGAGGGATGCGCCATGCATTCGACTTCAATTTTTAACTTCGTTTTGAGGTGACTGAATGCACATCTGGCCTTTACAATGACTCGCGGTGGCCTCCCGCTGAACCGAGTCAGTGCTGCTTATCCTCCCAGACAAGTCTGAGACCTGTCTGGTACCAATTTACCGACCCCGGAGGGATGGATGGCTTGGTGAGCCATGAGCGCGAGATCGAACCAGTGACCTCGTGTGCGACGCAGAGCACCTATATGTATATACTTATATATATATATATATATATATATATATATATATATATATATATATATATATATATATATATATAAAGCATGTGTACTATCTATTATGTGTCTATTGTATCTATAAGGTATGTACTATGTATGCTATGTATCTAATATGCGAAGACAACTCGGACAGTGAGACGTAATATTCATTTTGCTCTTACAGTGCTGTATGAAAACCTTTCCAAAAACCAAACCTAGTTAATTCCGAGAATGGCTTTCTATTAGTCTCCACCTTCTTTGAATAATTCACAAACTTTTTATGTAATCGGGCAGGAGGTTGTTGTAATACAATTTATTCGATTACCTGACCTCGTGTTTCGCTTATAAAAAAGAATGGGACGGTTGCTAAACCTAGTTTTAAAAACATGAGATCGTGCTGTCAAAAGATTACTGGAAATCTTGTGAAAAGGCTCTGCCCAGCAAAAAAGGCTTTCAAACATTGGAAGCGGTCTATGTCGTCCTCAAAGGGATACTCAGTAAAACAAATGTTGCGTATTCTTCGTCTTCATATTTGCTAGTCAATAATATTTCCCATGTTCTCTTTCTTGTACCTTTTTGTGGCCCTAGATTTCAAAATCGATTCAGTGTTAGTCCTGTGCAATAAAAATTTGGATTATACAGAAGGTATCATTTTTTGTAGTTATTTATGCATCATAAAAGTGGAATTATCGTACATCAACTCAATAAGGCCATAGATAAATTCAACATGAGATAGTGGAATAGTATTAGTACATAGTGTAAATGGTGCAGATAGTACAAGTATTTGATGTAAAAATATGTTCTCTTTCTGCTACTCCTGATAATTTTTTAGGATTATTGCCACTTTTTCCCACGTATTGTTAGTAACACTTATGCTTGTAGAGACCGATTCAACCAATTCTATACGATAAGCCCAAGAATAAAATTCAATCAAACATTGAGAAAAGCAAAGAGAAGTCTTGCACGGATATTCACGACATGGGCAATCAAGAAACATCTTTGTCAATGTGAGTGTTTTCCTAATCCTGATAATATCCACTCTTTTAAACCCTGGATATATACTGTGTAGTTTACAATTCACTTTCTGAACTAAACATGTATTACCTGTAAGTATTTATAAATTTGATGGAAAATTAGCAACACCTGTCCAAGTAGCACATCCGATGACCCATGAGGGTCGTAGCACTTCCTAAGTTGGTTTTGTTGCTTTCCAGCCGTGGTGTAATTAGGTGATCGTGATGTAGACTCTCTGCAAGCTGGGATATTTGCCCGTTTTTCCTGTTGAAGTTCTTTGGTTGAGCTTAAGCTTTGCTTCAATCCGATGTATCGGGGCTAATGCACTCTCGTACAGCTGTCAGCCTTTGTCCACTGGAAGAGAGCTTGGTGCCATGCGGTTCAAAATCTTGGCAGTCCTTCATCTCAAGGCACTAAAGATGAATGCCTCTGTCTCTTCATCACTTGCGGCTTCCATCTGCTGATCTTTCTCTTGACCACATCTGTTCTTCTTATTTACAAACAAGAATTTTCATGAGATGTACCGGGTGTGAATCGAAACAGAAGAGTTGATTTAGTGCAACTGTCATCAAAACTCCGCTGTTCACGAGGTCATGAGACGCCATATTGAGTTCCCTTTAAACTTTTATTCAATTTCTTGAGGCTGTTAACAATGCGCACAAATAATTCCTCTTCGTCGGCAGTGTCTTCGACAAAAATTGTTAGCGAAGTATATCAAACATTCCACGGGAATCTATGTTATTAGCTAATTTCAGAAGGTAAGAGGTTTAAGAACCGCGCCCTGTTTGTAGCGGGCGATCATGGCCATATGATAACTTTAAATTCACAGCGTACAAGGTGAAGCAGTAGACGAATTTTGACGAATCAGTTAGCTTCTGGTTCTTATTTCTTACCGCTACTTTGCTGCCTGGTCCTAGTGGCCGATATTTACGGATGTCAAGCTGCAATGTACGTTGGGATTCCTCCCTCCAGTAAAGTCTCCACCTCACAAGGAAATCGATATTCTCGTCAGAAAGCTCAGTCAAAAGTAAATATATCCCAAGATGGTCATTTCTCTCATTGAAACCTAATGGCGGAGTGATAAGCTTCTCTCAGATTCTCTATAGCCGAGAATTGTCTACGTTGAATATTTTGGAGATTCTAGAGCAAAGCTAAGTCAAGAGTCCAAAAGAAAGTCTAACCAAACTGGCCCCATAACTGTTAAGGGAAAATGTACGATATTGTATTGCAGTGTTCTTTGTGGTAACAGATCTTTCAACAAACAAATGAGTGTAACTCGCCATTCGACCGCTTTTTTATAGACCTTGCTCAAAGAATAATAATCTGATATGATATGACATGTTTTGGGCCATCAAGGTCTTAGTGCTATAAAGGCGCCTGTTTCGTCCTATCAGAACTCATCAATAGCACCGCCTTCAAGTCAGCCGATCCCTTGAATCTATACTCATCTACGAAGGAATCGACGCCAAAAAATAAATCACAGCAAGTCAGATGATGAAATGTTGTAGTGATCGGTAGTCGAATCCTTTATAGAGGAGTACAGCCTCAAGTGATTGGCTGAACCGAGGACGATGCTACTGATGATTCCCGGTAGGATGAAACAGGCGCCTGTATAGCAATTATATCTTAATGGCTCAAAACATATTATACCCTTATTAAATGAGTGTATTACGTTTCACTTATGATTATTATATAATTATCACTTTCACATCTGCTTCATATAGAAATTGTCGCAGATATCTATGTTTATAGTGGCATTTTTCTCATCGACCTAGAAAATTCAGATTTTTACGTGGAAATTCAGCCAACGTAGTGAATCACATTGAATCATTTGGAGTAATCTCGATTTTGCAGTAAAAAAATTTTTTTATAACTGCTTGAAAATTCAATCTTCAAATGCTTTGGTTGATCTCTTCTATCATCTATTTACTGTTGTGTGAACTAATTGCTCATTCATATTATTACGGTTCTTTCGTTTTTATTGTCTTGTTTACAAAATGACTTCATGGTGATATGTCTATTCGAAACACAAAAGAGCGATATCTAATAGATATTCGCTCGTAACCAACTCAATGAGCAAGCTCTAGGCAGTATATTTCCTTAGGGATTGATTTTGAATTTCGCCACATTTTAGGACACCGCTACCAAACTTCTTGGAAGCAACCGCTTCTTCACTTCTTTGGCAAGTTGCGAAATCTTCCTCACACTCATCTTTATCAAACAATGTTAAGGTAAGAGATGTTACGCATTAGTTCATTCATTCCTTCTTTCAAAAAAAAATTGGGCCCTTGTTTCGAGTTTTTCTTTGATTCAGCACATTTTCTTTTGCATTTATCAAATTTATGTACTTTTCGATTAAGAGGAAACAAAAGAATATTCGACCTCATTCGCTGTGCAAGAACTTTTCATAGGACAGTCAGTAATTATTTAAAATCTAAAATCTCTGGCTACCGCTCTACCTAGCCGATTTTTCAAAACATCCTTTATAACGCTGTAAAATTCAGAACAAACTTATGTTTTGAATCGGCCGCGCAGCTTCATTTTTATCATGTGTATAATTCGGTAGAAGCACGAAAAGCACACGAACGTGTAGAGAAAATCTCATAGTATCTGAGTCAGTCGTTTTATATGGAGCTCCGTTCAAAGCGGAGAAAAATTTCCTAATTGAATAATAAGTTGCACACCGCATGTCTAACTTGTCATACCATCGATTAATCACCCCACCCTTAGCCGGTAAACAACCCGCCGCATATGTGAAACTCGATCTATTTTTCCCTGCTACACTGCAGTAGAACGAGCTTTCCAGAAAACAAGCTCAGCTTTGGAATCATTGAAACTTACGCTATCTAATATGATTACTAATAATCTAAAGAAAGAGCTCTGCCTGTGAGGTGGAGAGTACCAAGGTTCCTTTCTCCTACAGCGCTATCAAAAGAGCTTTTCTAAAAAGCAAACACATTTTTGAGTTCTTTGAGACTTGTGCTATCGAAAGACTTCTGGCACTCTGAGGAAGGAGTTGTGTCTAGCGATATATAATCGAGATTAGAAAGAAAAAACGTGTGGCCGTGTGAAAAATAATTTTATTCTAGATTTTACAGCGTTATAGAAGGGTGTTTTGGAAAGCCGGGCATTTAGAGTTGTAGCCAGAGAAATAAGGTTTTGAATGAGTACTAACACTACAAATTCCTGCATAGCGAGTGACGTCGAATATTCATTTGTTTCCTTATAACCGAAAAGTACCCAGTTTTGACGTAGCGCCTACCAATAACATCGATTTGAGGAAAAAGGAAACACTAAGAGCACTACTTTTTTACATGGCCTAATACCGTGGGTTCTTTTGTTTGCTTGAAACTAAACCTAATCGACTTTTTTCAACGTAAGGATGTTCCCAGCCGGTTGACTTCAGTCATTCTGTTCAATTACCGTGCAATGTGTAGGATGAATTGAGTCACCTGTCTCGCGAACTGTGCTTTTAATCGAAGCTTACACGCGCTTGACAAACTATGTAGTTGAGAGCCATTAAGTTGAACGCACCAACTCTCGAATCAAAAACGTCGTCACCTTTGGGTGCATTCCTTCTCGTTCGCATATTTAGAAAGATGTCAAATATCCTCATGACTGAACGACATCATATCCTCAAAAAAAAGATTCATAGTTCTTTTAGTAATTTTAAAATTTCCAATTCAAATGCGGAATTCTTTTATATAAACATATGGAATTAATGTTCCCCTCTTTTATTTAAACTGACGTCCTTTGTCATATTTTTTCACGTTATGCGAGTTCTCCTCAAGCAGAAAAAGTGACAACCACTAATTTTTGGATTTTAAGGAATCCACAAGACCAAGAGAGCGTTCGAAAGACTCAGGTAAGCAAATTCTTGCTCTTTGTCTCTCGGACGTACTACGAAACTTTCATCACTGAAATGTGGTGAACACATAAGGTATGGTATGTGCTTCATATGACTCATATGTGGGGAGGTAGAATGGTCGACACGCGTAATATATATATATATATATATATATATATATGATATGTATATATATATACATATACATATACATATACATATACATATACATATACATATACATATACATATAATACATATACATATACATATACATATACATATATATATATATATATGACTCGTTTGCTTTTAGAAAATCATTTTGCCGCTCTTTTTTTTTTACCGTACATAACTTACTTGGGAAGGAGAGATTTTATAGTTTGAGTTGATGTGCCCCACACGAAACCTATTAGTTGCTTCTGTATCGAAAACCTCGTATTTTGATTATAGTTTATCTTTATAAAAACAGTACAGTAGCAGTAAAACAGGAATGCAGAAATACACAGGAAGATTACAGAGAATGTAGAAGAGGAATAGTAGTTGAGATTACTAGCAAGCGGAAAAGAGAGGCAAAGTCTAGATTCAACATCCAGCTGCTTATATCCATTTCTTTAAGAGGCCAATTTAAGTTAGAGTAAAATGAAGTTAAACCTAAGGATGGAGATTCCGGAATAAGATATCAGGATACATAATCCCAATTAATTCAAAAAAAAAAACGCTCAAAGCCTAGAATAAAATAAAGTTAGAGTTAAGAATGGAGATTCCGGATTAAGATATCAGGATATATAGTCACAAATAATTTGAAAAAAGAACGTTTAAAGTTTAGAATAAAATAAAGTTAGAGCTAAGGATGGAGATTCTGGAATAAGATATCAGAATAATATTCACAGTTAAATGAAAAAAGAACGTTTAAAGCCTAAGCTAGGTTCGACGCCAGGGCCATACACCAGTGTTTCGGAGGTCTCGTCCTCCTCGTCAGTAAGCCCCACCCCACATTAAGCCCTGCATGTCTTTAAAAACAGTCGATACCATGGATCAATTTTGTTCTACCAGCCAAGGTCCATCGACTGAGAAGTGGTGATCGCGCAGTGTTATTGTACACTGTGCCCTCAACACATACGCCTCACTCCTTGCTACAATGCAGGGCTTACGCTGTGGGGCGTGGGTCACTGACGAGGAGGGCAAGACCTTCGAAACACCGGTGTATGATCATGGCGTACCAACCTCTGATGAGGCTTTTAACATTCTTTTTTAAAACTATTTTGAATATTCATTGCGAGGTTTTAGAAACAGTGAATGCCGTGGATCAATTTTATTCAAAATTAGTTCACGTGAAAAATTTATTTATCAAAATAAACTCAGTTACTTGACTAATCCATAAGTATAAGAAGCGGTCAGCCCGACTTCTGACAGTCACGAGTGTGGTCAAGCACTTACAGTAAACAGTATCGTAAATTCAACCGTCTTTCGAGGACAAACATCGAACTTGCGAAAGCAGAATGTATGAATTGAGAGTGACAATTGGAAATAGGTGATTTACACACACAGACACAACATTAGTTAAATTACGAAGAATGTTGTCTACATTGCTTGTGATCGCGCGAGAAATATCTGTTGTGTACGCTGCTATTAACAAACAATTCTGGTTTTGTGACTGGTAGATACAATCACAACGTGATCATAACACTTCAGAAACTCATTTGGTATTGCTTACTGACATTTGTGAGCGACAGGACTCACACAATTATCGCCCATGTGGCGATCAATAGATTTTCAATGCTTTTTAGTAACCCCTTGTTTTTTGTTCAAAAAATTCCGATATTCTTCAAGCGACTTCATCAAGTTCACTACAATCTCTTTCGAGTGCGGTGGAAGATGCAGACAATTCGACAAGTATTCAATCCATCCGTAAGGAAACAAAAAAGCGATGGACTGCGGTGGATTAGATTTTTTCGTACTTCTTTTTTCTCCTGAGGCCTAAGTTGAAACTAGTTCTTTGTTTCTTCTTCTCTTTATTTCAACTTTTAGAACTACAGCATTCAGGCTAGATCGAGATCGCAAACGCCAAAGAAATCGAGGATAAGCTCTAGTTCTGGAAGCTTAGCCGATACTGTGGATAAATCTGCGGAGCAACTCTGTATCAGTCACACGTCCAATGATATTGAAGACAACATATCCGCCACAAATCTTTCGAAGTGTCAAGAAGAAAGCAAAACTACAACAAATGATGGTAGCCAAGCTAACATCAGAAAAGTACCAATACTGAGAATCAGGAATCTTCACGACGGAACTTGTAGCGTGAAGGTGGAAAATGAAAGATTAGTGATCAACATAAAGAAATCTATTGCTCGCGCAAGGTTAGAGGCTTACAATAGCGGTTCACGTATGACGACACCACCAGCCAGAACAACACAAGAGAGTACTGAAAAGACATCCGTGGAAAAGAGGAAGCAAGAGGTTGTTTGTTCTTCCAATTCTGTGTTTCTTTTTGGTCTTTATCATCGTTGAAAAGTCTTATGTGATACACGCTTTCCAGGATTTCCATTCATCTATGAGCAGGGGAAGCTGTGTCAGAAAGAATTATTTGTTAACATTTCCGTTTCTTTGCTTTCTCGTCCACGAGCTATTCGCATGTTTCGAGCTATCTACACAGATCATTACACTGCGCTTCAGCAGACAGATCATATTCTCTAAAATCAGTAATTCACAAAGGAAATGTTACTCGATCTGCAGATTTCCTAATGAGTTCTTTTGATAAGTGCGACAAGTGGTGTGATCATGTTCTTGTTTTGTTTACTGTAGCATATTTATCGGCAAAATAACGGGACCAACACTGGAGGGTTCATCTCTTGCCACGAGACCCGCAAATGGCACTGAAACTCGTGTTATTCTCTCGAAGATTGAAGTTTCAAAGTTACTGATTTTTTCCTTCGCATTCACTGTGACGAATCAAGCATGAATCAGCTCGTAGTGAAGATCAATTAATGAAATAAAATCGTGTAGAGGCTGCAGATCATTTGCGAATAGCACAGATTTTCATATTTTGCCAAGATGAAATCATAGTTTTCTAAGTCAATCCTTTTTGTCGAAGGTACCAATTTGAAATTCAAGATTGCTGTATGCAAACTTTTTCCGTGAGAAGACTACGTGATCTGCTTTTTCACACCCTCCGTTTGCTTATAACACTTCAAAATCTTGAATTCATTACGTGGGTTTTCGGAAAACGGAGAATAGAACTCAAAGTAACTTCTTAGAAGAGATGTATGAAAAGCTTTACAGCGATAGTACAAAGCTTCCAATACATAAGTATTGGAAATTATCGACAAAATTTTGTTGATAATCAGACTCGTCCATGTTTTGCTTATCAAAAAAAAAAAAAAAATCAAATTTTATCAGTGAAATTTTCAAACTTAGAGGATGCAATGAGAGCTAGAAGAAAAAATAACGAACTACTTGCGAAATATGTAGAACCTCAAACAATAAGAAATGGAGCATGGCACAATGGCTGGAGTCATTTGTTTGGGCGGTTTAGACTGACCGGTATGTGTTGACTTCAAATCACACCTGGTTTGGCAAAAGATTATGTTGCCTATGTGCATGTACCAAACATATGAATGTATGTATCAAATACATATGTACATATAATAAAAAACATAATATGGCTATGGTCTTGGATTACTAAAAACAATATTCGATTTTACTTGCTTCAAGTGTTATTTATGCTTAATATTGTTGGTTGTATTTCAAGTTTTTTGTTAATAACTATATACTTTTTCAGCGAACTCGTTGCAGAAAACCTACACCTTTTCCTTATCTTGTATCGGATTTGATTCGAAGTTAGTCGTTGCTACTCAGTTTTTCTGACAGATACGTTTTGACGTATCAAATCTTTTTTTTTCAAATATAATTCAAATATATATCCAATAATATTGAATGACATGCAAAACTTTGGACGCCTGACGAGACTCGCACTTGAATTTCACTCCTTCCACGGGCGCATGTCACAGAAAGAATGATAGCAGATCAGGATCGGTAGTTCATTTGGTTGGTAAAGCTTTGCATATCACTCAATATATATTTGTAACATGCCACCGCTAGAAGCGGTTGAAAAAAAAAAGAAGAGTTATGGCTGACTATACACTTTTCTGATAGTCAGCACTTTAGATTTTTGCTTTGTCTTACTTTCTCGATTCGTTTTCAAAATATTCGGAAATCAGTACTTTTTCTAGATTCGTATATTGTCTTGTCGGCGTGTATGACAGGACGTGCTTTTCCGATGGTAAAAAGCGTAGAAAACGCAAATGAATCCACAACGTCTACACATCATGAAACCTTGACAACAAGTGATATCGTGGACGAGATTATTTGGCGACATCTGGCTCAGCGTAACCCTTTACCGTGAAGGAAGAGACAGGTCACTGTTGCGTTCTTTCATTTCCTGAAAAAAACTAAGGAAAAAGGATAATGTGTACTTCAATAGTGAGCTCTGTGAGCGTACAGTAGTCACCCCAACTTATTTAGACACCTCACCCATTTCCTCGTCACATGATCCTATAGATATGTAACAAGTTCGCGTGCACAAAATATTTTTATTTCGTTTTCAATATAGATTTAAAACAGTTTTCACTTTCCACTAATCTCCCACCAAAAGATCGCTTGAAAATCCATCATTTGTAGTGAATAGTAATATTCGAAGATGTAAAAGTCTGCCAGTTTTCAACCAGGCAGAATGTATAGAATAAGTTTCACAGCTTATTTAGGAATACACGTCGGTAATTCTTGTTTTCTACTCGTATCTAACTACTATCGTTAGCTTGACCACTTAGAGTTGATGAGATCGAGCAGAGTTTGAAAGGGTTTTACTAAGTCTCCAACCAAGTTTCCGAACTTGGACCAACCAAAACAAAAATTTATTTTTCCAAGTAATTGGAAGTATCAAATAACATTAAATGAAGTATTCTCCATCTGCCTGGATGCAATTCTGCCAATGCTCCGGCAACAAATCAATTCCGCGCTCATAAAACTCATCAATCTTCGATGTAACAAACCAGTTAACTCTCGACGCAAATGATTGATGTCTCGAAACTTCTTCCTGCTCAACCAGTGCTCCAATGATCTGAAGAGATGGAAATCGAACGGAGACACAGAACTGGCGAATACGGCAGATGATCCAAGTGCTCCCAGCCCAAATCGGTCAACTTCTTGTTTTCTTGGCAGCGTGTGACTTTGCATTGTTTTGAAGCAAAATGACGGGACTTCCCGTGACGGTTCCTTTGTTGAACAAATATGCGTGAAAATATATCAAATGATGCGCAAGGAAATTCTGCACAAAATAGGAAAATGAAAAATTTGTTTTCATGGGAAATTTTTATTTGCTGGATCAAGTTTGGAAACTTAATTGGAGACTTGATAATTCTTTCTAATCAGCTTCAATTCCCGTAAACTATTTACACAGTCGAGCAGGGCAGTTTGTATTAAAGACACAGATTCGGACGCACAATTTGATATGGCTGCTGCTACAAATCGAAGGTTGACTACTTGTGTCGCCCGCAAGAAATTAAATCGTCTCACGTCCGACTTGAGTTCGTGCTCCTACTCCGGTGGAAAACCGCCCATTTCACTCTCTAAGTGGTTGCTCCCAAAACCGTTCATTTCGAGTGTTTTCTTGAGACGACGCTCATATTCAACATGCCTGATAATTGTTTTTGAGTCATGCATGTGCTCTGCTATGGACACTTCTACAGTGCAATACACGCGTTTCAGCCTTTCAGCATCGTCAGTTGCACGGTGCTTTTTGTCTTAGCCAATCCCTCCTGGGGGAGAACACCTTTACATAGAAGAGATGCAGACGTACTATTTACACGTGACATCAAGTTAAAGAATCACTAAATGAGCAGTCTTGTACACTCGACTGCTCTTGGCTAGCGTCTCTTCTATGTAAACGTCTTCTCTTCCAAGAGGTGTTAGCCAAGGCGCAAAGCACCGTGCAACTGACAAGGCTGCAAAGCCAAAACAGGTGCATTGCACTGTATAAGTGCCCATAACATACGACATGCATGGCTCAAAGATAATTATCAGGCATATTCCTAAAACGTCGACTGGGAGCGCATGTGTAGCCAAGAGAGCAGCTTAATCAAAAATACTGGCATTGCATTATCGATTGGACAAAAACGATTGAAGTTGAATTCCATGCAGAATAATTTTTAGGGCCGGCTCGTCTAATAATCTTCGAAATCGTCCTGTCTCAACAAGAAAATCGATTGGAAAATATGTATTGCTATATAGACGTGCTTTTCTATCGCCCTGACTCACACAACGATTGCAGACCCTTGAGGAGTGTATGCTTCTGAAGTGTGCCCTCATATGACCTAGCGGTTACAGTTGTCCTATATTTCTATGGTTCAAAAATTCTGTGAAATTTGTCGTAAGATGTAACTGAGCTACTCTTTGTCTACATCTTCCCTGAGATCAAAAATTCCTTCTTCCGAATGGATCTTTTTTTACAACAAATAAGCTCACTTTCTCTTAAAAAATACAAACATTTTTGCGATCTCGTTGCTACGATAAGTATTATCTCTTATGCACTGAGGTTATTATCAGCTTATATTTCAATCTTTTCTTCAATTTTGCTCTAGTGGTCCTACGATAAGATTTTTTTGTAGTACTATTAATGAATGAACAACAATCCTTGAAGCTCAATTTCTTATTCATATGCACGTTTTTATAAATTCGATAAACGTTAATGTTCTGTTCCGTGATATGTTCTACAAATTAATCTATATTTTCCTCGAAAAAAATCTGCCATCACGAAGAAACTCGGTATTGCCATATGTACGCTCCTTTGAAAAATTCATTAGTTATGTTGGCAGAGCAACGAATAATGTGTATATCGTGGGCGAGTCACCGAATTTCACTGGATAATGATCTGCTTCAACACAGTTCTAATAATGCTCATGACCATAGAAGTATGACGGATGATGCGTTTAGCGCTGAACAATCTGCCATGAAGCATCAGATTCCACTAAGCATTTTATATGTGGAACAATGGATAACTAGGAAGGAGGGCGAGACCAAACGTGGCAACTGATGCAGGACAATCTTAATCACTATTATACCTATTATTGTACAAACCAGATACTCCTTCAATCCCTTCCCCAATGGTGTGAAAGGAGCCAAATGGATGGCCCACTGTTCAGAGATTGGTCAGCACCGGACGTTTATTTTATTATCGGTTCTTTAAGAAAACAAATGATAAAACAGATCTCATCGCTGAAAAGGAACTTCTCACTGTAGTATTAGTGACCATTAGAAAGCTGAGACTTCAAAGTACTGCAACACGTCGCCGGTTTTTGAAAGAGCCTTTAGACATTGCTACAGAAAGATATTTTTTGCGTTACAGACGCGCATATTTCTCACCGGATAGAGCTTTTTCTCCAAACTCCTAGTAATCATTCGGTAGGTAGACTAGCGTTGGAATCAAAAACGATCACGCACCCTATCGAATGGTCACTAATAGTCCAAAGAAAGAGCTCTGTCCGGCGAGATACATGCGCGTCTGCAACGTAAGAAACGTCCTTCTCCAACAATGTCAAAAAAAAAACTTTTTCGAAAACCAGCGACGGAGCACGGGGTATAGCCTAAAGTCTCAGCTTTCCAGTGGTTACTGAAACTCCTATGAAAAGTTCCTCTGCAGCTAATGAGGTTGGTCTTTCATTTGTCTCACCATTACAAGAACAGTAACTCATGCCATATGTTTTCATTGATAAAACAATTCGTTTACTACTTCGACCACTCAAACAACGCACAAATAACACTAGAAACTTGTACGACACACCTTACATAAATAGTTACAATCACTAAAACATGATGACTAAATAATACAGTCGACCAAACGACTTGTAAACAAAATAATTCCAAAAAAGAATGTCAAAGCCTAAACGAGGTTGGTACGCCAGGGCCATACACCGGTGTTTCATCATCCTCGTCATTATCCCCCGCCCCACAGTAAGCCCTGCATTGTAGCAAAGAGGGAGACGTATGTGGTGATGGCATAGTGTACAATGACACTGGTCCATCATCACTTTTCAGTCGATGGATTTCGGCTGCTAGATCAAAATTGATCCATAAGATCGACTGTTTTCAAAACCTCGCAATAAACATCCAAAATAATTTCAGAAAAATTTTTTTTTTGGAATTATTTTAAATGTTTATTGCGAGGTTTTGAAAAGAGTCGATCTTATGGATCAATTTTGATCTAGCAGCCGAAATCCATCGACTGAAAAGTGATGATGGACCAGTGTCATTGTACACTATGCCATCACCACATACGTCTCCCTCTTTGCTACAATGCAGGGCTTACTGTGGGGCGGGGGATAATGACGAGAATGATGAAACACCGGTGTATGGCCCTGGCGTACCAACCTCGTTTAGGCTTTGACATTCTTTTTTGGAATTACTTTGAATGATTATTGCGAGGTTCTAAAATCAATCGATCTTATGCATCTTGTAAACAATAAGGTCGACACGAATTGATATGATGACGAAATAAATTAGATAAAACACATTTTTAAATAGCTGGAGCAAGACGAGAAATGAGATTAATGGAGTTGTAAATGAGAGAGCGAACTATTTGTGGGCATGCAGTAGATGCAGCCACCTGATCCAGAGAATAGCGCATCTGCGCGAATGCCTGTCTGCAATACTTGTATTTTACTGTCGTGGCTAACGAAATGTTTGAAAAATAAAACATTTGAGATTGTAAAAGAACTAAGAGAATTGAGTGGTGAACAAAAACACGGCCTCAGGCGGGAATCGAACCCACGTTTCACCCTATCCCGGAACGCGTGCTCTACCACTACACCACTGAGGCACATTTGCCCGACCACTCATTCTTCAACATCTCAATGTTAGCTATCAGCCACCAACCTTTGACAGGTTTGGTCGGGTATGCGATTTCGCTTTATAAACCCAGTTGAGCTGATAGCTATTCTAATTACTAATACTTCGGTATTAAAGTATTTTCACTGCTTTATTTCGCAGTGTTATTATATTACTTACATAACTAAGAGAATTGAGTGGTGAACAAAAACAAAACAAACTGGGTTTATAAAGCGAAATCGCATACCCGACCAAACCTGTCAAAGGTTGGTGGCTGATAGCTAACACTGAGATGTTGAAGAATGAGTGGTCGGGCAAATGTGCCTCAGTGGTGTAGTGGTAGAGCACGCGTCCCCAAATAGGATGAAACGTGGGTTCGATTCCCGCCTGAGGCCGTGTTTTTGTTCACCACTCAATTCTCTTAGTTATGTAAGTAATATAAGAACACTGCGAAAAAAGCAGTGAAAATACTATAATATTGTAGAAAGAAGCAATTTAATCGAAGTAGATTTGAAGTTATAACAAATTAAAAAAACCGAGCAACTATACCTTGTATTAGGGTTTCTTCGCGAGGCGTATCGCAAAGTGAGAAAACGGTAGTAGATGAAAGGCACAAAAAGAGAAGCCTTTCCACTGAAAATAGCATTTTTAACTCTTAACAAGATTAGAAGAAGATGCCATACTGTCGAAAGATCGAAGTCACGGATTAAGGACAAATTAGTTCCTATATCAAGTGACCTTTATAAAGCTTTTAGAGCTTTATAGCACTGTTATGATCTAACAATTAGCCTAAAATTTCATAGATAACAGCGATTTAGTTTTTGCAAAAAAAAAAAACGGACACACACGCACGCTGTTCGGCAATGAAATTTTCAAGATTCTTTAAGAAACTAAAGTGAAGTAAAACGAAAAAATTCAAAGTAAGAGGAAGGTACAATAAGATCAGGGGTGAAAAGTGTGCGCACGCACCTCTTTTTTCAGCACAGACCGCTCTTATCTATGACATGTATTATATATCCATGAAATGTAGTACTCAGCCCTACCACCGGTAAAACACATATCACTCGCGCCTAGAGTGGAAAATTTTGAATACCACTCAGCATCCTTGGCATTTAATTGTTCTTTGCACTACTCTACCCTGTTCGCGTTTTTATTGACAATACGTTCCGAACATAAAAGGACTGAAGATGATGCAGTAAAAACAAAGTACCGGTGTAAACCCTTGAAATGCTCAGGATTACCATAATTCCTTCGAGAATGTGATTTGCATCAACATTTCTGTTATAGTGCTTGACTTGATTGAGTAAACAAGAAATGTACTTTTAGCCAAACTCTCAAGTACATAATTCGGTTCTAGATGGATGGATCACAAGGTGCACCACTGAATCACCACTACTCTGACAAACAAAGACCATCTGAAGTCTATTTACTAGGATGGCAGTGAATGTAATGGAGAACTCGTTGTAATGTGACAGGTCTTTACTCTAGAAGGTACTTTCAGCTATAAGACGAATGGAAAACCAACCTCATTCGCTCGACAGGATCTTTCAATAAAAGTGTTAGTAACCATTCGAAAGCTGAGACCTCAGGCTACAGCCACACGTCGCCGGCTTTTTAAAACACCCTTTTACAAAGCTGTAAAATCCACACAAAACTAAGTATCGGACACGCATACTTCTCGCCGGACAGAGTACCTTCCTTGTACTATTAGCAACCACTCGGCACCGTAATGGTAGCAAATTCAAAGGCCGTGTTTATATCCTGAGAAATCCGTTCCTCTTCAACGTAGCAGGTGAGATAGATTAAATTCAATAAGTGAGCAAGGTGGTATTTGACCAATTCGCGCCTGTGCGAGAGGCTGCTACGTTCGATGACGCTATGATCATCAATTTTTAAGGCATATGAACGCGTAGAGAAGTATCGCGTTAGCACATAATCTCCCTCTGCATCAACGTCAAAAAAGGCCTTCCAAAAACCGTCAACGTGAGGCTGTAGCTTGAAGTCTCAGCTTTCAAAAGGTTACTAACACTTTTATTAAAAGTTCTTGTCGAACGTGACACCGGTTTTTCATTTGTCTTCTCATAACCGAATAAAACTTTCCAGAATTAGAAATGTGTTACATGTTAGGGAGAAAACAGAGAACGACTCTTCATACAAAACAGATGGATGCGAGCATGTCGGAAATTACTGATCGCACAAAGAAGCTACACACTTGCACCAGTAGAAGCACAGACTACATCTCAGAAATTCATACTATAAGGAAAAATGGAAGTTTTACTGGTGCCGACTAGAGTCACTCGGCGATCAAAGGAACGACAGGTGATACAGGTGATATATTTGCTTTATTTTTCTTACTTAAAACGACCCGTCGTCACAATTTACTGGGCGCTTCCTGGCACTTTTTGCACTCTATTTGTTCCCTTAAATTCATCCTCTATGAAGGTCCTCGAGCGTTTCACGTGTTGCTCTAAATACTGCTTGAGAATTTCAATTTTTGATGGATACTGTAGGAAGCTGGTCAAAGCGATTCTACTTGCAATAATGGAGGTCAACCAGTCGAGAGGTTTCCTGAGTGCTCGTTAATTGACTGCTAGAGATTGTTGGAGTGGGGGTCGAATCTGCGTCTTGCTTATCATCTAGTTTCTTGGTAGACATCACTATTCACTACGCTATCCCGCTCCCGATATGTATATAATATAAAGAAGTGTTATTCTATAATTTGCATGTAGAATTAACTTGCTACATAGATATTAGGTGTTTTTGCTTGCTTTAGGCACTAAGGCTCGTGTAGAATCCATCGACCCTTCTTTCACTTCTGCCTGTTACCTTCAATATTCGCCTGATTGTCGCATGAACACAGTCAAAATCATCTGCTGACTCCTCAATAGTCAAAGTTCGATTCTCTTCAATTGCTTCGATGACGCCCTCCCACCAACTTTGCGTAAACATTTGGAGCACAGTAGGTCTTTCAAGCCAGTGTTGCCGGAGCAAAACTCAGCAAAGAATAGAAACGGTGTTTGTCCGGACAGAAATCCTCCAGCCTTTGCATGGTTGATGCTCTCAAGGGCGGTCTGTGCATCGCGTTCCAATTCGTACTCGTAATGCAGCAAACTGCGACAGAGTCTTCTTTGAGCGGCCATGATGCGGCAAGAATGGACATATCTAGCATCAAAAGAAAGCTCAGAAAATTATACACAAAACGGTTCCGATTTAAAGCTTGAGAGATGGCAGAACTGTGTTTAGGCTGAAGGCGCATACTTTGCGTAGTGTTGTTAAGCAGTCTCAATTACTTATGAATAATGAAGTTGGTGTTTACTGCTTTACTACCAAAACTTATGAGATGACCTAATAATATGTCTAATTCAAATGTAATACATATGTAGTGTTAAAGATAGAAATAAAAGAAGAATAAACTACTAAAAACCTACACAAAAATCATTGCAATCAAGACTGGAATGAGAAATATCTCTCCACATGCAATGATTCCAAGACAGTTTGCAGTGTGCTGCTGCGAAAATGACGCCAAACGAATAGTGAAGTTGGATCCACCATGACCGATTGATGTGAGCAACTTTACCTAAACATCACGCATGTTAACATGATAGAAAGAAAATTACACTTACAACACAATATTATCATTTACTTCAAACGATGATAAAAAAGTATTGATATGACGTATAGCCAAAAACAGTAGGAGTTACTCAAAAACTTTTCTTTGTTCTATATAGGCACCGATGAATTTTTGGAAGCAGTTTTCTTTATAAAATTAAGAGCTCTACATCGAGAACTCTTCTTCGCTCTCATCAGGTTTATCTTTCAACAATTCTCTCAAGAGTCACCATTAGTGGTCAAAGTGGATGGGTAATGTCCATAGAGGTCACCACATTTTTTGCGCGGTTTTTTAAGTGAGACATAACTGTCTTTTGCACTGTTTGTAATAGATCGATTGCTTACTCAACAAGATGTTGCGGCAGGCGTCGGTCAGAAAAAAAATTTATACAACAGTAAGAAGTATACAAAAACCCTTCATCGACGAGCTCATTGACTGGTAATTTTACAGTTAGTTTCCTGCTATTTTGATTCTAATCTATATCATATGGAATGGACGAGAACAAAAAATTACAGCGTCGACATAAGCTACGGAAACACTTTCAAATGATACAACGATATATTCATATGGCGGACCAAAGAGACGTGTATTTCAAGATACACTTCCATTATCTCCGATAACTTTTCAAACCTTTCAAGGACAAGGCCTTTTTCGCTTTTACCTCAAGCCCAGTTATGATTACTTACTTACGTACTTATTCACTTGGACGGTCCGTCTTCACTTATACTGCGGGCCTCAACACAGGAAAACCGCTGGTTGAGCTGTTCTGTTATCTGGGGTCCATAGGCAAGACTAGGCGGGCTTCCGCAGATCATCACCACATAGAGCAGTCGCCGGCTCTTGTGTATCAGGGAGTTTTACCACCCACCATGCAACTAATATCTACCAAGACGGCGGTCATTCCCGGTGTGGTATTCTCTTGGATGGGCTTTCCGGGTAGAAAGTCATTCGAAATCTCAAATCTCAGAGATTCCGACAATGTCTTTATTCTTAAAAAGTCTTCCCCAGTGCCGCCGCAGAAGCGAAAAAAAATTGAGTCTCACACTCGATGCGCATCATCAAGCGTAATTTCGTTGATTACTTGGAGAATTTTCTCCCCTTTGTAGAAAAATCTAAAACTTGTTATTCTAATTGTAGAAAGAACTTTGTGCGATCGTTCTATGGGCTTGAACTTTCATTTTCAGATTAAATTTTCTACTTGTCTTTCAGCGCTCTGTGAAGACCTTTCCAAAAACCAAACTTTGTCACAGAATCACCTAATCGCTATCAGATAAATAGTAAAAGTTTCTGAGAATACCAACCACGGATCCTAATCACCTCGGAGCCGTTTCTTGCGATTGCTGGGAAATCTCGCTCGCACACCTCAGCCCACAAAAACTGCGCGCTGAGTGTGGAAATCAACTTTACTTTCGCTGCTACAGCGCCTAAGAAGGACCTTTCAGAAACCAAATGGAGTATCAGAATCGACGAGATCTAAGCTATCGAATGAGGGCTAAAAGTCTAAATAAGAGGAGAAGACCAATTCTCCACCTCGTTTGAAGTGATTGGATGCTTATTTGGCCCGTACATTGACTTGCGGTGGTCTGTCGCTGTATGAAGTTAGAGGCGCCAATCCTCCCAGACAAATCTGGTACCAATTCACCAACTCCTGAGGGATGGATGATTTGGTGAGTCAGGAGCCCGAGAACGAACCTTCGATTTCGAGAGTGACGCAGAACACCTCTAGACACAACGCCACATGTGCTCCTGTGTATGGTACACTTCGCGAACCTAGCAGGACCTTAACCACTAGGAATTGGGCGGCCATTGAGGAAGCTACGTAGAGATACGAATCATCCCCTGAGTGTTTGCCCGTTTTTGAGCTGAATTTCGGATGATAAACGTTATAGAAGAACAACACATTGTGCCAGGAACCTCACGAATGTTTGACAGTATGACTATCGGGATAAATCTAAGCAACTCGGCTTTCAGTCGCACGCTTGTGGTGCTGCACTGACATGAAGAAAATTTAGTTTACCGACTATAACTTCTTGAGCTAAATATTAATAAAGAGGCAAAGATTTCGAATTATCATTCAATTTGAAAGTTTTATACGATTCTAAGTATAGTCAAAGATTAGCAATCAGAAACTTCGAAACTCACCAGTTGCGAAGCTGCATGAAGTGCTGCGAATAGAGTTATTGATAGAAGAGTCATGGTTACGGGAGCAGAAGTCAAGAAAAGAATGGAGTAGAACAAATAGTGACAACTATCTTCGAGAAGCAGACGAGCGAGAAATTCACGTGAGAACGAAACTGATCCCACTCGTTGCTGCATTCGTAAAGCATTCGTCGCTGCCGCTATAACAAATGAAAAGCGATAAGCGAGGAAATTTTGATAAGACGTCTAGAAGAATGACTAAATCCTGTATAAAAGTGCTATGAATAGGCTTAGGGCTCACCAGCTGCAAAAGCCTTATAGTATGCAGAGTCCGCAGATACAGGCGATAGAAAAGGAAGCAAATAACATGTTGCGAAAAACAGTGTCGCCAATCTTGTGACAAGTAGGCAACAATCCATTGGATTTGCCGAAACATATTGCTAAAGCACAGATGTTTGTTCAATTATCGACGATGAAAGGAAAAGTAAGAAAATCTTTGAAAATGGTGGCAAAAGACGACAAAAAAACGACCTCAACTTACTTCTGGAGCACCTTGTAATTCGCTTCGATCAAAAAGTTTCACAACACCACCCTACTCCGACTGCTTTCCGAATTTTCAACGTACAAAGTAAATCTCACCGAAAGAGACATAGTACCCTGGAAGTTCGCGTTAGATTGGGCTCTGGACGTGCTACCTGACGCTGAAGGAACGTAGGGTTCCGAAGATTCCTCTCGAATTTCAACCATTACGAACGGCAGAGAAACTGAAGATTCATGATCACGAGAACTCTGACACGAATGGTTTGATGATACTGGGTTGGCAAGAAATTTCCCGGGCTATTTTGGCTTTGCTCAGCATATTTCATGCATTTACGAGTTTGTTTCACTTTCGTTAAGAGCAGCTTCTTGCAGTTATCTTAAGATATAACACTTAAACATCTGCTTTAAGATGGAATTGTCCCGAGAGCATAAACGATTGTTGATGCTACACGAGGTTGTTGCATGCAAAAGCAGCACTTCAACCCAAATGATACTCATGTAACATCAATAGTCGTTTTTGCTCTCCGGACAATTCCATCTCAAAAGAAATGTATGAGTGTTTTATATCAAAATAAGCACAAAAAGCTGCTCTAACCCATAGCAAAAACAAAAACTCAAATGTCTGAAAAATAACCAACAAGAACGAGAAAATCCGGAGAACTTCTTGCCAATCCAATAATTCAATAACTAAGCTTGAAATTCAAAGCAGATACCAAATCATACCAAGTCGTTCACAAGACAGATACCCTGGCACTCCGTACAGAACTTGCGACTCAGAACTCTACGACACGGAAACTCGTTCTGAATTCAAGAAATGTTATATAGAAAGAGAGAATTTAATCATGAAACACGACGATGGTAGAACTCGGCTATAAAGGAGCTCGTTTGGTCATTTCAACGAAGAAAATCCGTAGAATCAATTCAATGTTTTAAACTCTTTTGTTGGATAATCCTGTGGCACAAGGTTATCACTGAATGGTTTTTATACACACTGATACAGAGCGATGTGCAAAACTGTTTGCGTTAGACAGGACTCGAACCCGCATCTCACTTTATCCGGGAGCTCGTGCTCTAATCTTCTGCATTACTGACGCCCGCTTTGCTCACCACTCTTTCTATTTTTTGGCTTTTATTCGGCTAAGTTTCGACGCGTTTCATCTTCTTCAGATCCAACGTTACGGGGTCGATCGTCCTCAGTCGTTCCAAGCAAACACTCCATCCTGTACATAAGGACACTGTCAAATGAGGCTACTTCATTAGAGCGGTGCCCCATCGAAGCACATTCGCCTCAGTGAGCAACAAAGACGAGGATGAACGACTATAATGAATCGTCTTGCATCATCGGCTTTGAAGAAGACGAAGACGTTAGAACGAACAGAGTTCCTGATACCAAACTGCGTAAGCTCAATCATGTAAGGAGATTGCTAAGACGTCTTAATAGCGGATGTTGTCCAAGAATACCTTCACATTCACTTTTTGGTCCCTTGTTGATCCGTCTTCCTAGGGTTTTTTTTCACTGTGCAGATCCCAGTACTTCTGGGATTCACTTCGTTTTCCCGTCTTCTTCTTGAACATCGATGAACACTGGTTGAGAGCGTCTCCTTGGAATCTTGAGGATAGCTTGGCGTGGCGTTATTGGGACGTTCACTGTTGACTGTTGGAGTGTTAGGGCTTGAGGTTCGGGCCTCACATGCACTGCGACGAGCACCACAATTACTCGACCATGGCGTTTTCTCCTCAGGATCAAGAGCTTGTAAGAAGACAAGAGGATAGGCGAAGTGCGTAGACGAAATTAGCTAAGAGAGTTGATCAAGCTACTAACGCTTTTAGGGGTTGAAATTCTTTCCATAACAAGCCAACACAAAATTCTTATTATAAAATCTCCAGCAATACCTTACTGTAAGAGCCTCGTGTCTTGGCCTGCAGAGGAAAATTGGGGACTTTGAACAATGCGAGGTCGAAAAGAATTGGTCCTCGAAAATTGCTCTTATGAGCGCGGTGTTGCAAAACTCTCGCGTCACGCGGGACACGAACCCACATCTCGCTCTACCAGGGAGCGCGAGCTCTAATCCATCGCAATAGTGACGACCGTTTTGCTCAGCACTCTTTCCGCGCTACAACGCATCTATCTGTCAGCAACCGACCGTCAACGACCTGGCCCAAGTGGTCAACACGCCCATGGGTCCACGGACGTCGACTTGAATAAAAAAAGGAATTACATTTGCTCTTGTGTCTCGAGAGCGGTTGTTTCTCTAAAGGACTCATATATTCTAAAGATTGAAGAACAATAGATAAAGCTGACTGAATGCATTTCTGGTCTTTACAATGGCTCGCGGTGGCCTCCGGCTTTATCGAGCCAGTGCTGCTTATTCTCCCAGACAAGTCTGCGACCAGTCCGGTACCAATTTACCGACCCCGGGGGATGGATGGCTTGGCGAGCCATGAGCGCGAGATCGTACCATTGACCTGGTGTGCGACACAGAGCACCTCTAACCACTGCGCCACATGCGCTCTCTTCAGAGGTTGAAAAAAAGATTAAAGAAGACGAAGTGCATAAAAGAAATTACCGGCGGGGTCGACCAGGCAATATTGATATCACTAGCGGAATTAACGATGATTAAAACTTCTTCGAGATTTCTCCTTGGAGCAAGCGATTATCAGTGGAGCACGTTAGTTGTTCGCCGTGAACCAGACTGCTGGTGAAGCATCTGGAGGCGCGTGGGTGAGTCCAGTACCCCTTTCCATGCTTCTTTGTGTCCCAAGTCGTCATCCCTGAAGAGAAAATTGAGGGCATCGTGTATGAATTTGAATGCACCTCGAGGATTCGTTCCCTCTATTCATATTGAATATCATCACAGCGTTTTTCCCATGCTAGTCGCGGGGTATCCATGAATGGTGGGAGCTCAGCGTGTCGTCGACGTCACAGGCACTCTTCGAACACCCCCTCCCCCCGTGCCTATCGGAGAGGAGCCGGACGCGCTAGACTGGGATTCTCCAGGTCAGTGGGATTTTTTCGACCGCTTCACCGACCAGACGACCGATCTAGTCGAAGACAATGGAACTGAATGGGCGTATCTATGAGAGAGTGAAAGGTCGTTTGGTCAACATCGTTCTTTTGAACCCGATTTTCGAGAGCGGGTTTTCTTCCGAGAGAGCAGAGAATGTGACACCCCGTTTGGGAACAGTGTAATAATCGATCAGACGGGTAGACGCCTTCGTCTCTGAAGTCTGTAACAACAGAGCCAAGTATTCAAATTCATTCTCATTTTCTCGGTTGAAATTTGAAGCTCGTCTTAGGAATTCTTTCTCAACACCTTAGGGACAGCAGTTAATCGATCGATCGCGTTGCGCAACTTGCAAGAAGCGCGCGATTTTCGTTATTCAGTTAGGATTTTTCCTCCATTATAGAAATAGAATCCTAGGTTTTTTGTCTTATTCTGATGCTCCATGATTTCCTCTACATGGGCATATGTCTTTGTGCATATATAACCTTTCTGTACGTTAAAAACTTTGAGTGCGAAACATCATCTTCTTTTCGTTCATACAGCGTTCTATGATAACCTTCTAGTAAACCAATTAGAATCTCGAAATCCTCGAGATTTGTGCTATCGAATGATTACTAAGAGTTTGGCGAAAAGCCGTATGCAAACCCCAGCTGGGCAGATAAAGCAAACTGAATGTGAAAGAAGATCTTATTTTCGCTGCTACAGCGTAATGAAAAGGCTTTTCAAAAAATCACACATATTGTTGAAATCGCAGAGATTTAAGCTTTCAAATGGTTACTAGATGTCTGAAGAAAAGTTTTTTCCCAGCGGGGTTTTGGCCTTCAGCAATTGTGTACCTCAGCTGGTACACGCCGTCCCGAATGGGTTAAAAACGACATGTGCTCGATTGAAATAGAAAATAAAATTAAAACTACCATGGAAAAGCCGACTTTATTTCAATCTCGGAACGGCGGCATAACTAATCTTCGTGCTTTCGTACTTGAACGGCCCGTTTTTACTGATAGTGCGGCTCCCCCAGCCCAGGGAAACTGTGCTGGTTTAGATGTTCTGTTCCTTGGAATCCCGGGGGAAGCCTAGCCGAAGGCTTCCTCAGGTCGTCATTATTTAAGAGCAGTCGCCTGCCCTTGTGGATCAGAAGGAGATTACCACCTTTCGGTTGGTGGCTACGAAGACGGCGGTCATTCGTGGTATCCTTACTCTTGACCGGGCTTTCCGGATGGAAACGTCGGACTCGTTCTCAGTTTGGATGACCCTGCTGTGGAATGGAACCCCCGTTGTCCTTCGCAGGGCGACACCCACGAATACCTCTCAGCCACGAGCTTGCTTTCGAATTGCTTCATCGCATTTTTCCTCCTCGAAAGTCTTCGGACATCTTACGTGTGGCTTCGACTGCTGCTTGAGGATCTTATCTTCTTTTAGAGCGTCGTGGAATGCTGATGGAGTCGATTCTCTCTGTGATGCTGGAGATAGCCGGCCTAAGGCGTTCAGTGATTGAGTGCTGGGGAAAGGTCGAACCAACGCATCGTTCATCACCTAGTTTCCTACTCAAACCGCATCACTAGCCACATGCACCACACCGCCTCATATTTAGATTTGCATAGTATCTCAACAATACTCAATGATCCGATAATGCTGAGTGTTCTTCAAAACTTTAAACCTCGGGCGGAAGTTGAACTTGCGTCTCACCCTTTTCGGGGCGCATGCTAAACAGTGCACCGCCGAGAGTTCTGTTCTACTGTGACTCTTCCTTTGGAATTTCTATTGATATTCGTTCCCTCGAATGTTCCCAGGACACTTATCGATTAGATGGCGATCAGTTGTTACATTAGTTTTTCCCCTATCTTCGAGATTGTCTCTGTGGAGAATTGTGGCCCATCAATTCCTTAAGCCTAGCCTATGCCTATGCCTGCTCTCATAATTTCTTTGATGAAGAAATCAATAAAAAAGTACTGTGAAATTTGATGGGACCACAACTTTCCACAAGGCCCAAAATGTGTTTGTATCCCTATTCTTCAGTGTGATTGATTTTTCTTAGATGAATGACGATATTTCAGAAGTATGGATGAGTTGCTGGTTGTGGTGCACAATCGAGCGAATCATTCAAAACGATCATTGTCGATTCCGTTCTCGCTCAACGACACGGTTCGGAGTTTTGAAGAGCGAATTAGCCAGAAGGTCGGCGTTCCTCGACATCTGCTAAGGGTATGAGGATTCTATTCTTGACCTTATCTTTATTTCCATAGAAAGAAGGTACAGGTAGAAAAGGATAGAGCTCTCGTCCTCGATCAATCTCTAACCCTTTCTGACCCGTGAACACATGACCTCTGCATCTTTAACAGGGAACTCTAAATAGTCTGCCCCACCTCCTTTGCATCTCTAACCCTCAGCGTACCGCTGAGACGCAGCAGCCTGCCATTGTTAGACGCAGCACGCTGGGGGTTAGAGATACAGAGGAGGTGGGTGAGACCGTCCGAAATTGTTAGTTAAAAGTGCAAAGGGCGTAGGTCCACGGTCCCGAAAGGGCTAAAGGATACGCTATGCATTCGGCCGCAACAAGAGTCGTTGAAAGTGATTGGATGCATATGTGGGCTTCGCGATGAGTCGCAGTAGCCTATCGATGTATCTAGTCAGTGTTGTTATCCTCCCAGACAAGTTCTGTGATGATTCGCCTGTCCCGTCGGATGGAGAACTTCCTGAATGATAGGCGCGCGATCAAATCACTGATCACGTGTGTGTCGCAAGGCAGCTCTAACCATTGAGGAACACCCGCCACGATTGTAATATAATGTACCTCATGGATTTTACCGCTAACAGCCTTGTGTTTGCTCATCACGAAAACACGAGCCTTTGTATTAAGTGTTTGCTTAAATTTAGGACGACAAATAGTCTTAGTTGTGAATTTAGTGGATCCTTGATTGATTTACTATTGTAATTTGTGCATAGCCAAATTAAATCGGAAATATACCTTTATTTCGAGTGTTTTGTTGTACAGTCGATTGCTCTTTGGCTGGTATTTTTATCATATTATACCTTTATTTCGAGCAGTGGCTTGAGCTTCTAACACTCGAAATAAAGGTATCATATGTTAAAAATACCAGCCAAAGAGCAATCGAGTGCGCAAACACTCTGTGTTAGACGAAAATTTCACTTGACATAGAGTGTAAATGTTCGTCTTTGATAACTCTCTATAAGGGAGTAGAGCTCCCGAGAGAACTGACTATAAAAATATCGAAAGAGACGGGTTCTGCCCGACTGACGAGTCTGTAAGGACGAAACACGTGTATCGGGCTGTACAAGAGCCCTTACCAGACCACATGACAAGTTGGTTCAAATAATAATGAAAGGATCTATTGAAATTTGAGCGTGGTCTCAACAAAACACTCGAAACAAAGGTAAATCGAAAGTGGTTTTTCTTGGTTCTTTTTGGTCATAAGGGACAAATGAATATGCGACCTCATTCGCTTGACAGGAAGTTTTTCATGGGAGTATCAGTGATCTTTCGAAAGCTTACATTTCTGGCTAGAGTTCTACTTGACCGGTTCTCGAAAAGACCTTTATAACGCTGTAAAATCTAAAATAAAGCTATGTCTCAGATGCGCATATTTCTCGCCGGACAGAGCTCTTTTTTAGACTATTAGTAATCATTCGGTAGCATATAGTTTGCTGGTTCCAACACCGTGCCGATTCACTGGAAAGATCGTTACTCTGCAGTGCAGCAGGGAAAATAAGTTGAATACATATTACGCGACCAAGTGGTCTTGGTTAATTCCGGGGACGCGGGGTCAGGCGGCAAAGTGATCTATCGAATTTCGATCGGTCCTATGAAAGTACGATTTTGTTAATCAATAAGGAATTGTTTCCCCATCTTGAAAGGATTTTCCAAATTAAAGGTATGACTTACTACAAAATACTGTATTTGCTTTGAATACGAAAAAATCAATCATCATTATGGTCACTTTGATGGAATCAGGAGGTCAAAACGTTCCCGTTGCTTCCAACAGTGACTGGAATGTATTCAAATACTGCGAGATGTTCTCTGCACGTTTATATGCTTCAAAATCGATCGATCATCGCGTCAGATCAACTTACCGCCTCATCCAGCGTCTTGTGAATTGGCTAAAGACCACTTGCTCGCGTATGTGAATTCAAAATAATTTCCCTGCTGCACCGCAGAGAAACGGTATTTTCAGAAAGTAAGCACAGCGTTGAAATTAGCAAATATCGCGCTATCGAATGATTAGTAATAGTCCAAAGAAAGGGCTCTGTCTTGCGAGAAAAATGCGTGTTCAAAACGCAGCGGATTTCCTTGTGTAACAACGTGTAAAAAGGCTTCTTTGAAAACCAGCGACGTGGGGCTGTAGCCAGAGATCTAAGCTTTAGAATGATCGCTAACACTCATATGAAAAGTTTCCGTCTAGCGGATAGGTCGGATATTCATTTATCCCATTGTAATCAAGAAGAACCTCCTCCATTTTTTCTTCGTTCCATCCAACAGCTTTTTGAAGGAATAGACCCATGTACTATTGAATACATATAGATATAGTATATATATATATATGCTCTATATGTGGCGCAGTGGTTAAAGGTGTTCCGCGACAAGCGTGAGGTCAATGGTTCGACCCCACACCGAGGCTCATCAGGCTCTTTGTCCCTTCAGTGTTGGTGTTTTAATACCAGACTTGTCTACGAGGATAAACAGCACTAGCTTGAAACATCGGTGGGTTACCGCAAGGGCCAGATGGACTTTCAATCACTTCAAACGATGCTTGATGAAGTCGAATTCATGGCGCTTCCTTTAGAGATTGATCAACGCTAAAAGATCCATCTTTCCAGCTTTTATTCCACATGGTCAGTATGGCTAACCCTTTAAGGACGGTAGTCGATAGATCACACAGCGCAAAACGCGATTTTCATTACAATTAAGGCTTTTCCTGTTTTCAGAAAGTAAAACCTTAGGTTTTTTTTTGTGTTACACTGATACTCCATGATTTTCTCTACATCGTCATATGTTTTTCGTACATATATAACTTTTTTATACGATAAAATTTTGACTGCGAAACATAATCTTCTTTTCGCTCTTACAGCGTTCAATGATGACATTCGAAAAACCGATCACAGCTTCAAAATTCTCGAGATTCGGACTATCGAATGACCAATAAGAGTTTGGCGAAGAGTCATATATAGGCCCCAGCCGAGCAATCAAGGCAAACTGAGTGTGAAACATAATTTTATTTTTGCTGCTACAGCGTAATAAAAAGACTTTTCTTGATAATCAAACTTATTATTGAAATCGCACAGAATCAAGGCTTTCGAATGATCACCAATTGTCTAGGAAAAAATTCTTGTCCACCGAGAAGAAAGACCTTTCAACAATCGTGTACCTCAGCTGGTGCACGTCATCCCTTAGGGGTTAAAAATCGCCGAAGCAATAGTTAGCACGGTACTCATAGTATCATGATCCTTGTCGCTGGAAATGAATAATGTTTCTAATATCTCCCATAAGTAGCATTTGAGCCAACATGTCATGTAGTCTGTTAAGGAGCTCTTGTATAGCCCGATACACGTGCTTCGGCTTTGGTCAGTCTCGTCAGTCGGGCAGGCCCTTCGACTTTAGCCAATCCTCTTGGGGGGTCCCTACGCCCCCATATTAAGAGGTGGGCGACGGCGAACGATTTACACAATTGCCGTCAAGTGAAAAACCAGTAGAACGGCAGTATTGTAGATTCGATTGTTCTTGGCTAATATTTTGAAATACTAAACCATTCTTTTCGAATGAATTTTCTTAAGACGACTCTCAAATAATAATTATGAGATGTATTGAGATTTGAGCGTGGTCTTAAGAAAACACTCGAAACCAGTGATTTCTTATATGGTTTTTTGTGATCCGCTTCAGTTTAGGTGGTTTTGTGCGGCCGTGCTCTGGAGGAAACGACATTATTACGCGAACTTTTACTAGGACCAACAACGTGAGAGTTGGGAAATTTTTCCTTTTATACGTCTTTTTCTTTTGAAAGTTCAGAATCCGACAGTATTCCCTAGAAATTTTTGCTACTGCAGAGAACCAGTTCGGATCTTTGTTCACGACGAACCACGAAAATCTTTTTAGGTCGCTTGTTGTTTTCGTCGACAATCCAACACATTCTGTCGTTGAGTCTAGCGATAGTACCGGTGTCGACGCTACGCCGATTCGGAGCACTCCGGAAATCGGATCGTTTTACGTATGGTGCAAACAGTGTGGAGATATACAAAGGGGTAAATTACGGGTGTATTGTGATAGATGTTCGTCTTCAGCGCTGCTTTTGAGTAGGGAGCCATCATGTTGGAGAGACGTCACCAAGAGGTAATTGCTTGAGGAACTGTTAGTGTTTTATGATGATGCGTTTAATTCATATGAGCTGTTTAAGCCATCAAATCGAAGTCAACTGCGCAGACTGTAGTTCATCAGCTCATGCCTTATTTCAATTCAAATGCGTTTCTTGCAATCAGGTTGGTGATTTATCCATTACGTCCTAGCCGTTTTCAATTTGGCATAAGGAATGACATCGTCCCTAGATCGCTCATGCAACAATTATTAGTTTTTTTGAATTTATGTGGTCGATAAAAGATTATTTGATAACATATTCTGAGCCTTTCATGAGGTCTTCTATGGCACTTGTACAGTGCAATGTATGTATTTCGGCATTACAGCCTCATCCGAAGCACGGTGATTTGTTTAGTCAGTTCTTCGGGAGATATCCCATGTATAGAGGAACCACTGCCGAAATATTTGCACGTGTCGCCAGGTGATAAAATCACCCTATGGGCAGTGCTGTGCAACTGACTGCTGGTGGCTGGTAAAACACATATTGTTGTAGTTCATGAAAGGTTCAAAATCCAGATTATATTGTTTTGAGCGAGGTTTTACACAGTAGAAAAGAAAGATATTATAATATACGTTTTACCGGCCACGAGCTATTCACTGAATCTACTCGTTGGGTGATTCATCGCCTAGCGGCACGTGTGAATACTTCGGCGTCGGTTCCTCTATATGGGATATCTCCTCGCGGAACTGATTGAACCGAAAGTGGCGAGGCTGTAATGCTGAAACACGCGTGTTGCAACTATAGGTGCCATAAAAGACCTCTTGGAAGGCTCAAAATATGTCATCAGACTAAATTGGTTTGAGCAGTGTCTCAAAAAAGTCGAAAGAAAAGTATAACAAAAAAATTGTTTATTCAATCGCTTATCTACCACTGATACGACGCTTAAGTGTATATTTGAAAATTTAGTGTTATGCAGAATGCTGAGCATCGGACGAGAGTTGAAGCCGTGTTCCATCGTGTCCGAAGGCGCGTGCTAACTAACCATTGTACAACAGGCGCTTCTCTTTCGCTATCACCTCTTCCTGCGGCACAAGGTATCGATCTGTCGGCAATCAGTTGTCAAAGTTTAGTGTGGTAAGCACATATTGGGATTGAGCTCAGTTGGGGTGACAGCTGTTGGACATATGTAGTCAACAATAAATCGTTATTTGATTGCTTGCTCTATGACTACGTATATCCAATAACTGGCACCTTAATTGAGTTCACTGATGATACGTGCTTACAAAACCAGTTGGTAGTTGATTGCTGACAGAATCGATAACTTGTATCGCAGAAAGGTTGGCAGCAGAAGAGGAGCCAGGGTAATGCAGTTATGAGCACGCAGCGCGGAAAGGATGAGATTCAGGTTCAACTTCCGTCCGAGGTTCGAAGTTTCGCTTTTCACTCAGCATTATTGGATGTAGAATGACTCAGTTATTTTAGATAGGAGCAGTCCTGTCCCAAGTACGTGGTAATTGGGAGCAAACTGAGTGTAGTGTATGCCTTGATGTGCATACCAACTACTTGTTCGACTTCGGGTGTCATCACTTGATTTGTCGTCAGTGTTTTGAAGAATGTTTGTTTTTTGCTTTGAAGGAGACTCGATTCGTTTTCCGACCGGCGATTGGCTTCACCATCACCTGTCCTCATCCGGGTTGTGAAAGTTAGTTCTACTACTTTCGAAACACTTGATGTATGCGTGTTTTCTGTTATCCTCCGTACATCTGTGTTCTTCTTTATAGTATAAAGTGGGCTCGACGGATATAAAAGCTAAAGGTTGAGGAAAGGGTACAGCTCTTGGCGTTAATAAATCTATGATGGATGCGTGATGCATTTGTCTTCAATTTTTAACCTCGTTTGAGGTAATCGAATGCATATCTGGCCCTGACTGACTCGCGGAGGCTTACCGCTGAATCGAGTAAGTGGTGCTTATCGTCCCAGACAGGTCTGAGATCAGTCCGGTACCAGTTTACCGACTCCGGAGGGATGGATGGCTTGGTAATCCATGAGCGTGAGATCGAACCATCGAGCTTGTGTGTGACTCAAAGCACCTCTAACCTCTGAGCCACGTGCGCTTCTCGACAGAGATGTCCATATATAAATTAGCTGTATGACAAGTTTTTCCGTATATTTTGCAACTTTATTGAATAGTTGACTCTTGTCAGGCAAAAGAATTCTTCACTTTTACTGCTTTTCAGCAATAATATGATGTTGCGAATTTACAGTTAAGAGTATTGAGTGGTATGCAAAACATTCGATATCAGAAAGGAGTTGAAACAGTGTCTCACCAATACGTGGGGATCAAGGAAGAATCCTCTAGATCATACATATTCAATAACAGCGTGACTGGGTTCAATGCCGATATGTGCATACCACAGACCAGTTAAAAGTTGGTTGCTCACAGCTACGATAGTTTATATCGAAGAATGAGTGGTAGCACAGCGGTGGCATCGGTGATGTAGTGGTAGAACGACCACGGTACGGATGAAATGCGGATTCCTCTCCCTTGTAATGTCGAATGTTTTGCCTAGCACCCTATGCTCTTGGATGTATTGTTATGAAACTTGTTCTATAGCATTATTCATGGTCTATTTTACTAAAAGAAAAAGAACTTGCTGTTCTGTCTGAAGTCCGAACTCGCCTTCTGTCGCTCTCTTTCTCTGAGCAAAGTTTCAAAGTAATGACTGTCCACCATAGTTCGACAGGATAATTCGAACCTTTCAAGAGGTTTGGGAAAGGCATTTCTAGTGATATATGTACGTTCCTGCGTTCTCGCGCGCCTCGTTAGTAGAACAATGTGCTACGGCTCCCCTCTGCCACTATTGGCAAACAGCACTGAAAAAGTATCACTGCACGTCAAGTGAAGGAATTACTTGATGTTGCGTTCTAGATTGATTGTCGATCGCATGGCTTACGGCTGTTACGCCAATATATATATTTACATGTGTACGTGTATATATATATATACATGTATATATACATATGTATACGCATATACGTATGTACAATATATATATGTATATATATATATATATATATATATATACAAGTTTCTTACATTTGGCTAAAACTTGCTTAAAATTAAAATTCGATGGAGAGACTAGATATGCCTTTACGAGACCTCTTGAAAGGTTCAAAACATTCTATTGGACTATATTGGATTTTCAAGCGAGGTCTCAAAATAGTCGATTGGAAGGCAATGACTTGTCTACCATTATCGAGCCTGTTGTAGCGTAGCTTAATCATATCAGGGAAAGGGAAGGGCAAAAACACTGACAAGTGTTATGACACGAATATGATTGCACTATTTATAGGATGTGTGACCGATGCACATCACTTTCGTGTGCTGGGCGAAGAGAAATACAAAGCCTATCAGAAGATGGCTACGGAAAAGTTAATCGCATTAGATAACGAAGGTTGGGTTGTAAGTTCATTTCTGTGTTGAATTCAATCCACTACCAGCAGTATCTTGCAGGAGGTGTTTTGCCCATACCCTGACTGTAATTCATCGTTCTTCTGGGAATCTGAAAATGATGATGGGCTAACGTCTTGCCCAGACTGCCTACGGCTCTTCTGCCGGTATTGATCAGTTCTTACGCTTACGGTAGTTGTACAGTTTTTCAATCTTTTACATTTTTTCTAGGGAATTTTTTTCTATTCAGATGGTCGAATATTTGTGATTACTAAAAACCTGACTAGCTATTTGAAATTCTCATCTTCGTGTTCGTTTTTGGAAATTTCGGTTGATTGCCATCTTGTGGTTTATTTACAGCAAAAATTAGTGAAATTATCTGAACTTCGTCTAGATTACGCATAACGAGATGACAAGATCTTTGTCTAGATTATGCAAGTCTGCTGACTGCATTTGCGGCACTGACGACCCATCGACTACAACTATACAGGCCACCACCAAGTACGTGCTTGTTTGATAGATCAGGTTAGATTCGCACACTCGTGGCCCTTTTCTCTTAGAGGGCACGGAATGAACAAATGATTTCTTTTGTTGGACAAGAACTTTTCATAAGACAGTTAATGGTCATTCAAAAGCTTAGATCTTAGGCTACTGCGCTGGATGGGCGTTCATCAACACACACTTTTGTAATGCTGTCAACTTAAAGATAAAAATATGTTTTACATCGCCCACTCAATTTTGCTATTATTTCGCTGGAAGCACGAAAAAGGCACATGAACGTGAAGAGAATATCTGTTAGTATCAAAGTCATACGTCTCATCTGGAGTTTCCTTCAGACGAATAAAAAACTAATTGAACAACAGAATCTCATTTCACATGTGAGCCGCCTTAACGCCATCGATCAATCGCCGTGTTTGAAACCGGAGGCAGCCCCCTGCGCCCCTCCCCAGCCCGTAGATTAATTGGAAAACAAATTGCCTGCTTGTGCAAAACAATCTTATTTTACCTGCTACACTGCAGAGAAACGGTCTTTCTAGAAAATAACCACAGCATTGGAATCGTGGGAACTTACGCTATCGAATGATTACTAATAGTCTATAGGAAGAGCCCCGTTCTATGAGAAATATGAGCGTGTGAAACACCGTTTTCATCTCGCTGAAATGTTATAAAAAAAAAGACTTTTCAAGAAAGGGTCACGCACCGGATATCCAGAGATTTAAGCTTTCGAATGATTACTAACACTTATGAGAGTTCTTGTCCGACAAAGGGGATCGTTTCTTCATCCCATGCTGTCTGACGGAAAATTACCCAATTCGTAAGTGTTAAACCAACAGTATATATTACAATAAGAACCAGCTACATCATTATCTCTACGAAATCCACAGATACTCTTACGGCGTATGAACCTTTCCCACTTATGTTTGAGTTTTCGTGGTTACCGTGTGACATTGCGGCCATCGTTTTCGTTGCTCAAGGTTTTCATTGAAATACGTGCAGGGTACCTGTCGTGTTAGTGCAAATATGGTCATCTTTTTCTTCTTTATCACACTATGGAACAGTTTTTCTTTCATGCATCTTGCTAGAACCTTCTATGTCTTTGACATTACCTAGACTATTCTAAGTTTCTCAGCTTGTTTTCAGACATCTTTAATTCAGATCACGAAAAGATTCTAGTTTAGCTTCATACGCGACTAAGGGTTAACTCTCCGGAAACCGCCGTCGATAGCAGGCGAGCAGCATCCGTAGGTACCAAGGACCTGCAGATGCTGCCTGCCTGCTTTGCCCCAAGACGCGACGTCGCCATTACAGTAGCTGAGTCAGGTGTAACGCCGCGCGAGATACTACGTTTCCTAGCATGTGGTCCCCAAAGGGTTAAGAATTTACGATACGTCAAAAGATGATCGGGTGAAAACGTTTATAAACACATGGACTCACAATACCTTCACTTAGCGCTCTGCTTGATATGTTCAGTTACCAAGATAGATAATAACTTTGTACTGTGAACAATAGGATGCATGACCATTAATGCATTGAGTATTGAACTTAAGCTCTACTAGTATTTCGTTAAAGAGGAAAACGTATACACCAATGTTTCATTCTAATTGTTGCACCTTTACTTGAGGAAATGTCCAGGATGTGGCGCCAGTACTGAGCGTAACGAAGGTTGCACCCATATGCATTGCATAGTGTGTAAAATGGATTGGTGTTTTATCTGTGTGGCACAATGGACAGAAGACTGTCAGTGGAATCATTGGTTCGCATGAAAGTGACCTATTTCAATCTGTAGTAACTAGATGTCATTATACACGTAGTAAGAGCAGGTGGAGTATATTAGTTGTCTTCAAGAAGTGTCGCTGAGTCTGTACATTCTTCATAAGTCAACTGTTTTCATAAAAATAAAGTGATTGCGGAAGATCTTCTTCCAGTACCACAAAACATCTTACGTCGTACATCGTACATCAAAATGATGCGGAGATAATCAACGACAAAACAACAATATCTGAGCGAAAACAAAAACTCAACATTTAAGAACAATACACAACAAAAACATCAATAAACCGAGACTGCGATGTCACTGAAGTATTAACTGAACAAAGATTAACATAAACAGAAGACTCACGATCTAACAACTGAGTAAAATAGTGAAATTCACTGATAGCTTGAGACGAAAAGCAAGTGCTGGTAGACTACAGTCTAGTCAGTCGATATTAACCTACCTTCGATTTTCGACTTTTTCTCTTTCAACTTCAAGCATTCCTTCTTTTCCTTCTTCATTTTCTGGCGTATGCTATGGTATACTCGCTTGTGTTTCTTTGCCATCATCATCTCCCTCATTTTCACTTCAGAGTGCTGCAATTTAACAGTAAATTAACCTCTGCCATCTATATCAGTTCGATACTCAGTGTCTTCAAGAATAACAATAAGCGACAAAATAATTGAATGGGAAAGACAAGAATGGCGAAAATTAGTCCACCAACTTGTTGATTGATCTCAAGTTGTTTATTGGTTTTGTGCATTCTTCCGAGAGTAGCTCTCATGCCTTTTGGTTCTTCTTGAACTTTTTTAGCCTTTTTCGATTTCGGTGCTGTTTGCAATACTGTTTCGTTTTCAAGATCACCCACATCTGTTGAAAGAATAGCATAAAGTTTCCGTTGAACATATCGATTACATAGAATGTGGTAAGAATGAAAAAAAAACGTAGATAGGAGAGACCTTGTCCGAGGCTCCTTAATTCCTCTATTCTTTCCTGCGGTACATAATCTCCTTGCTTGTGTTTAGTGAACGGAGAGAAGTGCGGTGGTAGTTGCGCGCCGACCATGTATCTGTTATAAAACAAAGGTAGTTCTAAACATTACTTCAAAAGTACCAAAATGCACACCTCTCTGTAGGCAACGTCCGACGAGCATTCAGAGAGTCGAACACCCACTGAGGTTGGATGTAGCGCCTATTATAGATTCTATTACGATTAAACCAAAAACGAAAACGAAACTAAAAGCAAAAGCACATAGCCGATCAAATGCTACCAAAGAATCGCATGTGACTCACATAAAGAAGTGAGGATCAGACTAACGGAAATTACCTATTGATGTCAAATTTTGACATGGGACGATCTACAATTTGATGCGTTATGGACATACTGGACTCTTCTAGATTAGTTGGACCTCCACTCCAGCCTATAAAGAATAAATTTAGTACTGAAGTATTGAGTGAAAATACGACAACGCACCAACAATGCCTCCACAGTTCCTTATTATCAGTGTTAAAGCCTCTTTGGGTGTTTCACGATTTAAAAAGAAAACTAGTCCTTTGAACAGAGTTCTAAAAGAAGGTATATCAAACCGAAAAGCAAACGTAAGACAAATAATTATTTACTTAATCAAGTTTGTTTCCTTGATTTTCTCTGCCAGAATGTTGTCATCGTCTCCAAACAATTCTATGGCTTCCTAAAACAGATATCCTCTTTTATGGATTGAAGGTTAGACACTAAATAAAGCGTGAGACCTCATCATTTTCATTTTCTGCTTCGGTTCGTTTTGCTAAAGGTCGAGCCAAGCTATATATCTTCTCTATTCGTTCTTCGTCATCATTGCCTAGATTCAAATAATTGCAAAACAAACGACACAATTATAATCTGCCACCAGTAGATACTTCGATGAAAGACAAAACAATGACAAGAAGATAAAACTAACCTGTTGTTACAGTATTTTGACCTGTCTGGATCTGAGGTGGGTAATAGAGTCCAACCATTTGATACAATCGGAAATTTACAAATCCTAACATTGCTACATAAAACTCGGCAAAAGTGACCTGAAGATGTAAGATGTTTAAGTGCCTAAATTGTCAAAAATTTATAAAATGATAACAGCTAACCATGACAGTGAAATCAACGTCAGTAACATGCGGTAGGCCGCGTTCATGAGGAACGATCCACGTTACTTTCTCTCCGCATATTTCAGCTTGGTAATATATTCCCTAAAATTAAGAAATTTGGGTGCCAAAGGCTCAGATGTTAGTAGTGGTTTGTTGTTCTAAGTCATCTTCTAAACAAGGAGAACACCTAACGAATCCCTGTTTCAAAACGGCACATGAGTGCAAGGTGTATCGGAATTTTATCGGTTCTTTATAATTATAAGGGACAAATGAAAAACCGACCTTATTCGCTGTATAAGAAATTTTCATCGGAGTGTTATTAACCATTCAGGTTACAGCCCCACGTCGCCGGTTTTCAAAAAAGCCTTTTTCGGCGTTTCTACTTAAGAAAATTTCTTGAGTTCCAGACGTGCATATTTCTCGTCAACAAAACTTTTTCTTCAAACTACTAGTAATCAATGATATAGTAGGCGTTTCCGATTCCAATGCTGCGCTGATATCGAGAAAAGACCGTTTCTCTGAAACGCAGCATTCAAAATAAGTTGAATCATCATCTGCGATCAGGGGGGTCTTTGGCCAGTTCACGTGCGGCTGGCTCAGGCTGCCACGTTCATTGACGCGCTGATCATCGATTTCTCGGGCATATGAACTCGTAGAGAAGTATCGAGTCAGCAGTTCACGTGAGCGCCTCACGCACAGAGACGTGAATTGGCCGAAACCCCCTTGATCGTAGACAGGTTTTCAAATTACTTTACGTGCTGCGTCTCGGAGAAACGGTCTTTTCAGAATATACGCATAGCGTTGGAATCGGGGAAACGATTACGCTATGAAACAATTACTAATAGTTCAAAGAAAGAGCTTTGTCCGGCAAGAAATATGTAGTCAGCAACGCAAGAAAGCTCGTTCTGTAGCAACGTCAAAAAAGGCTTTCGAAAACTGGTGCCGCGGGGCTGTAGCCTGAAGTCTCAACTTTCGAATGGTCACTAACAACACTCCTAGAAACTTTCTCAAGCAAATGAGGTCGTTTCATTATTATTGAGCCAACTTGTCATATGGTCTGGTAAGGGACCAGCCAATGAGCAATCGAGTGCACAACACTCTGGGTTAGGTGAAGATTTCACTTGACATAGAGTGTAAAGCGTACGTCGTCGATGACTCTCTATAAGGAGTGTAAGGCTCCCGAGAGAACCGACTATCAAAAGATCGAAAGACGACGGGTTCTGTCCGGCTGACGAGTCTGTAAGGACGAAACACGTTTATCGGGCTGTACAAGAGCCCTTACCAGACCACATGACAAGTTGGCTCAAATAATAATGAAAGGATTTATTGAAATTTGAGCGTGGTCTAAACAAAGCACTCGAAATAAAGGGGAACCTTTGATATACTAATTCAGTAAATTTACTGGACAAAATTAACAAAGTTTTTATTATAGTGAGAAGTGATGTTCAATGTTTTGATAGGAGACCTATGACCTTAGTTCCATAAACACGTGCTGTCAAGGCTTCGACTCTACAGATGAATTCTACGAATAAGTAGCTTGCGCTGACGTTAATATAATAAACGTCTGATACTGGGGATAACTGAGGCTCAAGATCACTACGCTTCACTAAACGATATCCCTTAGTGAGTGTTGGTCACTTATTAACAAAATTTCCATATCTAATGACTCGCTAATGATGGAAGACATGAACTCACTTTAATGGATATGAATGTGTTTCTTAGAGCATGTGCCTCGATAACATAGTGCATAAATTCAGCAGTAAGCCGTCGACAATCATCGATTATGCCTTCCTTTAAAATTCGTGTGTGGGGGAAAGTGGCGAAAACAAAACACAAGCACAATGCATCGTCAAGATCACGAATAGCTGACCCGAAAGTCGGATATCTGAAACGCTTAAAGTCAGACCTACTTAGATAAGACGGATAGCCACATTGCAGTCTCTCTCAAAAGTACACAACATTTGAGACTTACCTCTCCTTGACAAGACGGTCTAGGCTATACTCTGGTTTGTTTGCATACAACTTCTTCACCTTCGACTGGTCCTTTTTTGCTTTGTAATGATTCAATTTTCTAAGGAAAACCTAAAAACATTGTATGGTATATAATTCTGTATGTATACATTTTCATGTAAACTTTACTTTATACGTGATATATATGATATCAAACCGTGACGATTAGCAGGGTCACTCAAGCGGAGACAAAGCTCACCTTAGTATAAAAAATCTCAAGTCCACGAAGAACCAGACTTAATCAATATTCAAGTTATCTAATAGCACCACTTCAAGTGCTAGACGTACGCTTCGGCTTCCTCATAAGTATGGCATGCCTTTCAGTTGAACCGTTCCGTAAGGCTAAGGGTAGCGGCGCCGAATACACATCACTGTACGTCAAGCGAAGTGATTACTCATCATGCGCTGATTTGTAGTCGATTGTTCATGGATGGTAAAACGCATATATCGATACCCTTCTATTCGACTGTTTTTGAAACGTCGCTTAGAATTCAATATGATGTGATACATATTTCAAGCCTTCCAGAGGTCTGGTATGGCAATTCTAGTACTAGAAGTACGTCTCGGCTTTCTAGCAAGCCTCATCAGTGGCACATGTTTTTTCGGTTCAACCATTCTCCTACAACGAAAGGTGACTTGCTAAAAAGTCGAGATGTACTTCTAGCACTAGCAATTTCATACGAAACTTGTGAAAGTTTCAAGATATGCTACCACATTATATTGGATTTTGAGCGAGTTCTCAAAAACAGTCGAACAGAAAGGTATTCAACTTATCATTATAAAGAAAGATGATAATCACAAGCCACAACTAAACTCCTACTATGGATCACGGCAACACTACAATAATGTTTTGATTATTTCATTTGAACGACCCATCAATACACGTACTGTGGGAGCCCAGTGGCTCCTGTATTCCATTCGTTTCCTAGCATTCATCCTACGCAAAGGTCTCGACGATTTCTCATGCTGCTTTGGCTGCTGCTTGAGGATTTCATCTGCTCTATGAGTCGTGTAAGGCTGGTCAAGACGATTCTTTTTGTAATCTTGGAGATAGCCAGAACAAAGCATTCTCATTTGGATTGCAACAAAGCGTGAAGGAGTCGAACCAGTACATTGTTTCCTGATGGCCTACGTCATTAAGCACTCTCCCAACACTCCCCAAATGTAGCTAATTAAATTGAAGAAATGCTAACGAGCGCAAAGGCCACGATAGATTGGTCAGGATTGATAATAAACTATTGAGCGCGGCAGCATAATCGATATCGCCACTGTGAGCGATTTTCGATCTTCAATAAAGATTTTTTTCTTTGTTTCTGCAAATACTTCAGGTTTTTTGTACCGCTCTGATAGAACATGATTATCTTTACAAGACTGTATAAATCTTATGCATACACAACTCCTATGTGCAAAGAAAACTTCGAATGTGAGACGTAATCTTAATCTCGCTGTCACAGCGCACTTCAAAATTTTTTTCGACAACCAATTAAACCTCCGAACTCGCCCACTTTTGACTATAGAATGAGCTTCAGTGTAGTCCAATAAAAAGTGATCCACAGACCTTAGCTGAGCAGATAAGACATACCTAGTGTGAAACATATTTTATTTTTGCTGCTACGGCGTACTAAGAAAGTCTTTCTGAAAAACAAGCAAAACGACGAAATCCCCAATATTTAAGTTTTTCACTGATCACTTAGATTCTGGATAAAATGCTTTATTAGCGAAAAGACGTCAAAAGATTTGAGAACCAAAATGACCCTCGTCGTCCGCAAAGGTATAAATAAACAAAGCTATAGAAGTGAAGAATATAAACAACACAAACCTTGTACTCCCTGAATTTGTTAATGATTGGCTCATGTGCCAAGAAATTTATATCCTTTCGATAATACCAAACTCTGTTCTCAGTTGATCCTTTATTGACTTTTTTCTTATGAGCTGGCTCATGAGGATATATGCTCTGAATAAGCCTTTTCATGAGCAGAAAACGTTCCCATTTTGGGAATAGTGAGGTGATAAATACGGTACTTGTCCATTATGAGCAGACAAATGAAAAACTGATCTCACTCGCTGGACAGGAACTCATCGAATAATCAATGATAGTCCAAAGAAAGAGTCTTGTCCGGCGGGAAATTATGCGCGTCTGCAATGCAAAAAAATCACCTCGTAATGACGTCAAAAAGGGCCTTTTTGACAACTGGCTATGAGGGGCACGTGAATCAGAACCAGTGGCACGTGAATTGGCAAAAGACAGCCTTGACAGCACATACAAATTCAAATTGTCTTACCTGCTGTGTTTCAGAGAAACAGTCTTTTCGGCATATAAGCACAGCGCTGGAATCAGCAACCATTGTGCTACCGAATGATTACTAATAGAGAAATACGTGTGTCTGAGGTAGCTATACCTTGAATTTTACAGCGTTATAGAAGGATCTTTACAAAAACCGGCGACGTGAGGCTATAGCCTCAAGTCTCGGCATTCGAATGGTCACTAACACTCCTATGAAAAGACCCTGACCAGCAAATGAGATCCGTTCTTCATTTGTCTCCTCGACAAGTATCTACAATGCTATCGATAAAATGTCCATACCTTTAGGATACAAAGACGTCTGAAATCCCTCAATGATAGCTGAAGTTTCTTCAATGCTGCACGCCGTGATATGTAGTTCACCGCAGCTCCAGCTTCATACTGAAGAAGCAACGATTCAAATCAGTTTGATAAAAATCGCAGACTAGACGCCATAAATTTGTGCATTGAAGTCAATGCAAAGCTCTATATTCTAAGAAAACCTGCCTTGGGCTTCACTCTGACCTTCATCTTTAGCGTGGGATCCTGCAAAAACAAACGAGATTCAACAAGATATGGGAAAAGCAGTCAAGAGAGGGCTAGAACAATGAAAGAAACGAGTCCTAACGCGTTGACAACAACGTTGAAATCCAGCGCGACGTCGCGTGGCGACCGCGGCGGCTAAGATGACGTTGTGGTAGTTTTCTTATGAAATGTGGATTTTTATTGTCACTAAAGGGGATTTTGTCGCCAGCGAATGGTTAAGTATGATAGAAAAGACATCGATAAAGCTATCTGTAGCAGAAGCAATGGCGCTGCTTTCTCCTAAAACCTCGAATCTCGAGCTAAATGGCAGATATTCACCAAAACGAACTCTACTTACGAAAACGTTATATTCTTCAATATGCCTGGTAATCATTTTTTGAGCCACGCATGTCAGTGGTCTATTAAAGAGGGTTGACTTACAACGTTCGTCGTCGCTAACTCTTAATGTGAGGACTGGAGCACCCACACAAGGACTGGCAAAAGACGAGAAAGGGTAACTGCCCGACTGACGAGATCGCAAGATCGAAACACGTGTATCGGGCTCTATAAGTCAGCCCTCATTGACACACCACTGACATGCGTGGCTCAAAAATGATCGCCAGGCATATTGAAATTTGAGCTGTGGTCTTAAGAAAAACTCAAAATGAAAGGTATGACACATTTTTCGTTAGCAGAAAGTAAATAAAAGTCATTTCACAAAGGAAACTAAGTGTGTGAGAATACGAATTTCTCAAGCTATCGAATCACTACAAAAATATGGATGAAAAAGAAAGAAACGAAGTTATACAACAGCTCAAAATATGCTCCTTTTTCACAACAATGTGCTTTACTCGTTGAACATAGGTGATTTTTTGATACATGGGTATTCTCTTCGACTACAAAACTCCTCATCAAAGTCCTTTCTTCCATATTTCATCATTTCATCACGGTAAGATCCCTCAGTACCTCAGATTACCGGAAAAATTCCTCTAGTTCCATTGCAACGCGTGGTAAAAAGACTCGCGCCGCGCCGCCGCACATGCGGCGTGCGGTGTGAGCTAATAACAGCTCACATCGTTGTCAACGCGTCAAGAACAGACGAAAAACAATGACCACGTTACAGAGTGAACAATGACTGATATTCCGTCGGAAAAAAGCGAAATAACACGATATTCGACAAGAAAAGGATAAAGCTGCCGACGTAGATCAATTACTGAGGGATGGGCCATGCACTCGACTTCATCAAGAATCGTTAGAAGCGAATGAATACATGTAACCTTTACAATGAGTCGCGATGGGCGGCCTACCTATTAGTCAAATCAGTGCTACTATTCTCCCGAGCAAGCCTCGTAGCAGTTCGACTCCAGAGGCTTGGTAGGCTGGACAGGCCATAGCGCGGAACCGAACCATCGACTATGCTGGCGTCGCAGGGTTCTTCGCACCACTGCGCTATGTTGAGGGGCCTATTTCGCAAAAACATGACAATATTGAATCTTGACAGGCGATCTAGAGAATTGCTTGGACCAATCCAAGAAAGAGTTCCTATGAAAGATCGCTGTAGGACCGCCATCGCGTGCCTGTATATCAATCGGAGTGCGCATCGACTTGGTTAACTGTGTTGATACGCAGTACGAATGGAGCAAATTAACCATTTTGATCACAATTCCTCTATGAGAATCATGATTTCCTATTTATCGTCGCGTTTTGTTCGTGGTAGATTCTTACCTGCCGTTTTGTCGGACACGCTTTATGGGCGGCGGTCGATCGATCGATCGTGCACCGCAACTCGCAAGAGGCGCGCGATTTTCGTCATTCGAATGGGGTTTTCTTTTCATTCTGAGGGGAAAACCCTATATTCTTCGTCATATTCTGATACTACATGATTTTCTCCACAAGGTCATATGTTTTTCCTGCATGTATACTTTTTCTGGACGATAAAAACTTTGAGTGCGAAACGTAATCTTCTTTTCACTCTTACGGCGTTCATTGATAACCTTTCAAAAAACCAATTGCAGAACCGAAATCCTCGAGATTTGCGCTATCGAATGACTAGTAAGAGCTTAGCGAAAAGCCAAATACAAGCCCCAGGCGAGCAATTAGAACAAACTGATTGTAAAACATAATTTTATTTTCGCTGCTGCAACGTAATTGAGGGCTTTTTTCAAAAACTAAACATACTGTTGAAATAGCAAAGATTAAGCTTTCGAATGATTACCAATTGTGCGGGGGAAAAGTTTTGTCCAGCGATAAAGACCTTCATACAATCGTGTACCTCATCCGGTACACGTCGTCCTTTAGGAGTTGACCCTACTTATTATAGGATAGTTCTAAAGGGGTAACCAATGGTCGATGTCTTACTTGTATGGTGTTTATTCCGTGTTGATGCAGTTTGAGGCCTTTATCCTGCTCTTACTCTAGTTTCACATGCTCCAGGTATTCCAGCATGAAGCTGGTCGAATCCAGTGGTACGGTGGATTTTCCTGAAGGTGTCACGTTCATCGTGAAGAACCGAGTTGTCACTGTTACGGGGCCTCGAGGAACTCTTCGGCGTGATTTCCGTCATCTACATATGGAGGTGAGTCGCTATGTTTCCTTTTTGAGGTCTCGTTGCTCTATAGTCATAGGAATAGCAAAGGATTGAAGACATAGTCTAGTAGAATGCTTTAAGCCTTTGAAGAGGTTCTACTACGGCATTTCGAGTGCTATGCGTACGTTCATGAAGGAAGCGGACCATTGGATCGGTGGTCTTCCCGTAGAGCGGCTTGACAACCCGGAGAACATCCGATTTTCGTGCCCACCTTTTCGACTCGACAATTATCCCTGCCCTAACGTATGCAGCAGAAACCTGGTGGCTACGTAAGCAGGATGAAAGATCATTCGACGTTGAACCGAGTAGTCGAAAGTTTGATGCTAGAAATATCCCGTATCTCGCAAATGAGAGGAAGGATCCGAAGTTCCGACCTACTTCAAAGATCGGAGATCAAAGACGCCGTTCTACACGCGTGGATATCGAAAATAAGATGGGCCGGACACGTGCGCTTTCAGCGACAACCGATGGACGAGAGCCGTTACCGCCTGGATTCCTCGGGACGTCAAGCGCTTTACAGGAAGACCACTGACCCGTTGGTCCTACTTCTTCACGAAAGCGATGGAAGAAAGATATGATGCTCAAGCGAATCCCTAGAGCGAGGAGGACTCACTAGGCTACTCTTGCACGCGATAGAGAAAAATGGAGGTGTTGCTGGTGCCCGCTCGAGTCACTCGACCATCAACGCGACGACAGGTGATACAAGTGATGCGTACGTTCGATGTTACTCGTACGCCTCATCAATTGTTACTTTTGAGCGAGATCTCAGTATAGTCAATTGAAAGGTATTGTCGATATGCCGTCTTAGCAGCCGTAAGTAGGCCGTAACATCAAATGATCGTTTCACTTGCTGTGGAGTGATATTTCTTCGGCTACTTAGTTAGTTGAATGGCTGGACCGAAGGGCATGTGCTACTGATGAGGCGTACGAGTGATGCCTAAATGTACGTATAGCACTTGAAATGCTGGACGAGGCCTCTTGAAAAGCCTACAACATTCTATCGGACTTTAGCATCAAATGAGGTTTCGAAATAGTCTATTATAAAATTAAAGCACTGCTAATTTCTCAATCCCATTTTAGATATATAAAGTATTTTGTTAATGCCAAGAGGGCCATAATCCGTGTGAATCTTTAACGAAGGCGAATTAAGTTTTCACAAAGTTAGAGTTCTTTGAAGCTGTAATTTTAGCCTCTAAAACTAGTAATATTGGGTCTTGGTGGCATTTTTTAGAGGAGAATCGTTTAGCCACGAGTTTTCAAGTTGGCTAGTCGATTTATTGCTGAACCACTGCTTTACAATCTTTAGGAATGACTTATCGAAACTTTTCCGGTTGAAAGTGTTTTCAGCAAGAATGAATTGGGATCTTGCCCTTAGTTTGAAATGTCTTCTTACAAGCTACAGCCTTATCTCGATACTCATCTTATGTTGGTGTCAGCAACATTCATTTTTGGGCAACATGGTGAAAACCGGAATTTTTGTTTCAAATCATCGTATTTACATAGATGGAGCGTGTCGGCAAGAATCAACTTCGTGTTCGAAAGTGGTTTGGCGTGCGCAAGGAACTCGCCGCCATCCGCACGGTGTGCTCACACATTCAGAATATGGTGAAGGGTGTTACGAAAGGCTTTCGGTACAAGATGCGTTCTGTATACGCACATTTCCCTATCAATGTAACACTTCAGGATGCCGGACGAACTGTTGAGGTTAGTGTTAGTTTTTTCGACTCTACTGAATCGTTTTAGATGTGCTGTTCACATCTCTTTGAACTATAACTTTTTCTCACAATGTAATTTTAAAACACGAGGTAATTTGTCAATTTAAACAGCCCCAATTGTTTGTTAGTGGGCGAGATAGAGCAATGCTTAGTGATGGGATGTATCAAGAAGCAAGATGATAAGTAGGGCGCTGGTTTGATCCCTCCCAGTACTCTGTTGCCCTCAGTCAACATCGCCGTAGGGAACGCCTTAGTTCGGCTAACTCCAAGACTGCAAAAAAAGTCAATTTGACCCCATTCATAAACATGATGAAACCTCTAGGTAACAGTCGAGGCAACACGCGAAATGTTCGAAGATCTGTGTAGAGGAGGAACATGGGAGAAATGTATGTGATGCAAGAAGTGTAAAAATTTACGTAGTAAATTGCCTTGACTGTTCTTGTTAAAGATTATATGTGGTTTTTGCAAATCTTCGTTAATCTGGGATATTTTCAAATTGATTTATCTGCATCTCAAGTGATATTGTTCTTTATATTGGTTCCGAATATTCCTAAGCAAATTGAGTGGTGAACAAAATGAACAAATTGGACTTCAGACGGTAGTTGAATCCGCGTTTTACCCATGCCGGAGGCGCGTGCTACCACTACCCACCGAGACACCGTTTTGCTATCATTCATATTTGTGCTTGAAAGTGGTGCTGACAAATTCAGTTTATCACTTTTTATTCTCATATATAGCACTATGCAGTTTCTCAATAATTGAGTAATTGTTTTTGTAATGCCTTATAATTATTTTTGAGCCATGCATATGGTCTCTTATGAGCATATATACAGTGCTATACACGTGTTTCGGCCTTGCTCAGTTTCACTAAGAGCACAATGCCTTTTGTCTTAGCCAGTCTTCTTAAGGGGAACCTAGCGTGCCTAATTAGAGAAGGCGCAGACGCATTATTTACCTACCTAAAGAAACATTCGAAACGAAAGGTGTGATATATTTGACCATACCAGCCATGAGCAATCGAGTGCACAACACTACCCCGTTGGTGATATCTTCACTAAATGGCGCGTGTTAGTAGTACGTCTGCGCCTTCTTCATGTGAGGGCGTTAGATTCCCTTCAAGAGGATTGGATAAGACGAAGGGCACTGTGCTACTGGGCTGTGCAAGGCCGGCACACGTGTATAGCACTATTTTAGTGCTGATAACAGACCACATGCATGGCTCAAAATTAACTACCACTTATAACGAAATTAGGCCGTGGTTTCAGTAAACACTGGAAAGGAAAGGTATGATATAATTGTTTTTCAAGTATTTTAGATTCGTAACTTTCTTGGTGAAAAAATTGTTCGTCGTGTACCACTTCCCGAAGGAGTCACTGCCACCCTGTCCACCTCTCAAAAGGACGAACTCATTATCGAGGGGAATGACATTCAATCAGTGTCTCAAGCTGGTATGCCTATTAGTACGCTTCTATTCCTACTGTTTCTGTGCATTTTCATTATTTAGCTGCACGCATCCAACAATCGACCTCTGTTAAAGAGAAGGATATTCGGAAGTTCCTTGATGGAATCTACGTGTCTGAGAAGACCACTATCGCACAAGATTAATTCGTTATCTTTTTTTGTTGATAAATTGTTATTTGGCATGGTGTAGTCGTCTATATTCAGGAATTTGAAATATTGTTGATATTATGGTTTCAATTACACAGTGTCTGTGAACTTCAGGATTTATACCATGTCCCCATCCATGGCATGATCACTCGTTCACCGTAATTCATTTCGCACACTTCATGTCATTTTTGAGCTCCGTTTATCATCGTTCCGTTTTATCATGCCATATGTTCCATTTTTGATGATAGAAATTAACAGACGACTCACTATTAGCTAATGTTACTGAAGGGCACAACTCGTCTAGTTTTGGGGGTCTTTAGACGCTTGAAGCTGTATGGAGCATTATCGAGATCCCTTGTTTCCATTGCTTCATGAGGTCGGAAGTTCAAATTTATCGAAGGAGTGGATATCTTGCGTCGTTGTAGCCTATTAGGAGATATAATCTCTTGATTTTATTGTGAAGCACCCTCACTGCTTGACAGATTATAGAGATAGTAGTCCAAGCGTATCCCAACACTTCTAATGTCTCACAGGAGGCAGAGGAGTAGACATAGGCAAGTTAGTTGCTACTGTCTTACTCGTCTTAGTCGAAGCCGTCTACTTTGTCGATACTCATCACTCTCACAGTACATTCGTCGACCTTGACGCGCTTTGTTGAGCCTCATTATGACCAGGTTTATGTTTGTCCGGTTCACATGTGAGATGGTATAAATGATGGCATATTCAGAGACTTCGAAGTAGGGGAGAGGGGGGCGTGGCCGAGTGGTCGTGATCCTTGCCGCGGAGCGTGTGGGGCCGAACCGCAGTCCTCAACACGATCCGGCAATCAACAATGAAAGTCTATGGAATGCCATAACAAGGCTATCCCCGAGATTGCAAGGAGACTCGGTTAAATACTAACTTTTGACAATCAAGAAGAAGACGGAAAAATGAAGTGAATCCTAGAACTATTCAGATCTGCACAGTGAAAAAAAAAGACTTTGAAGACAAGTGAGTAGAATGTCAAGCTAAGGATCGTGGTGTACTCGTCTTACATGTGGCTGTTAAGTGAAAGTTTAAGTTACAAAGTATGATGAAAGACTGTACATTGCGATGGGGTGGATCGGTTTCGTCGTGAACTGGGATCGTTACGATTTGAGGTGTAACCAGCGCACTGCTCGCATTATAGTTAATATTTTTGTGTTTCAAGACATTACTTAAGTATGTTCCGAGTGCTATTCATTGTTGTAAGTATTTATTAATTATTACTGCATTCAACAGGAGTTAAAAGGGAATTAAATTATGCTTAAAACGATGTAAAATCAAGGCAAAAAAAAACACGATTTTCATGTAAGCAAAGATGGATAACGTCTGGCATTAGTGGATTTCATCGTGTCGAGAGTTGCGCTTGTCATCGAATTATCAGTTGTTTGGCTAGCAACGTAGCGTGGTTTCCGTTTTCTCTTCATGATTTCGTCTTTGCGGAGTGTCACTGGTCGTTTGCAGTTGTTCTTACGGAAGTAAAGGTTACAAGCGCTAAAAGAACTTTGTCGAATCCTATTCTCATTATTCATCACGTAGTTTTTTGTGGTGTTTAACCCTTGAGTTCCACCGTTGACTCTCCGCACACGATAAGCGGCGAAATCGCGCGGCGATCGCAGCGCGTTGCAATGGCGATGTGGTAGTTCTCTAATGAAATTTGAATTTTGATCGCCACTCAAGGACGTTTCATCATTAATAAATGGTTGAATATGATAGAAGAGACTTTAATAAAGCTATTTTCGGTTCAAACATGCCAAAATAAATACAAAGCAATGAATTATGCGTTAAGATTAATACTGCAGATTGCATACCATGCAAATTCATGGATAATCTGGAGCAACCTATTATTAGTAGACTTTAGAAGTTGAGATTTCTGTAGAGTTGTAGAAGAGGCTTTGTCTAGTGGCTTATGAGCGAAAACCATCACATTATCTCCTTCTACTCTGATATGACGGATATTAATCGCTGCAACCTTTGTCACTGGTCACGCGCACTAATTTTACGTGCTCTACTTATTTTGTTCTTCACAAACCAAGCTCCTTATTAAAGTCAGCATTCTCCAAGCTATCGAATGACCACTGATGGTCCAATAGAAGAGCTCTGTTCAATAGAAAGGACAAAGAAACAAGAACGCATACCACAGAGGGCTAGTGCATTCTACACAGCTTGTAACGAAAAAAGGGAATTTTCAGAATAACTGAGCGTCATTCCCATTAGACATACGTTTGTGGGGGTCTCTCCACTGACATAGAAATTTTCCATCACGACAAAGTTTGCGTAGGATGAATTTTTACTGTATAATACTAAACAAGTTGCTGTGAAGTTAAAAGAACTTGTTCACTCCCGAGAGCAAAGCCTTATCGTATTTTTGCGTTAGCAAAACGTAGTATGAAGGTCGTTACACAAAGCAAGCTTAGTATCAAAATTCATTTCTCAAGTTTTCGAATGAGTATAAAAAACAGACTAAAAAAAGAGCAAGTTGGTTCTTTTTGATTATAAGGGGACCAGATGGAAAACCGACCTCATTTCTGTGGAGAGGAACTTTTCATAGGAGTGTTGGTAACCATTCGAAAGCTGAGACTTCAAGCTGCAGCCCCCTGCCGTCGGTTTTCGAAAAAGCCTTTTTCTGAAGTTGCTGTAGGAGGAGAGTTTTCGCGTAGGAGACGTGCTTATTTCACTCCGGACAGAGCTCTTTCTTTGATCTATTAGAAATCTTTCGATAGCGTAACCGTTTCTGATTCCAACGCTGTGCTTGCTTCTGCAGAAATCGTTTCTCTACAGTGCAACAGCGGAAATAAGATTGATTCACACACGCGATGAGGTATTTTTTGGCCATTCCTTGGGGTGGGAAAGATGGTGGGGGATGGAAGGGGGGGAGGGGCGGATGTGGTCGCTTTCACTCTTCTATCGGTCTATTCGCGCTTTGGCTGGTGGCTTATCTCCCGGCTGGACTGCACAGAAATGATCTTTCCCGAAAAGCACAGCGTTGGTATCAGCAAACATCGCGTTATCGAATCATCAATAATAGTGTAAAAAAGGGCTCCGTCCCGCGAGATGTGAAGCACGAATCTTTTCTTTCTCCTACAGCGTAATCAAAAGAGCTTTTCCAAAAAGCAAACACATTTTTGAGTTCTTCGGAACTTGTGCTATCGAATGATCACTACCACTATAAGGAAGGAGCTTTGTCCAGCGAAATATGAGCGAAATAAGAAATAAATACCTTAGTTCCACCAAACATAATTTCGTTTGAATTTTACATCGTTATAAAAGGATGTTCTGAAAAACCGTCCATGTGGGGCTTTAGCCAGAAATCTAAGCTTTCAACTGATTACTAACAACCCTATGAAAAGTTCTTTCCCCAGCGAAGGAGGTTGGTTTTTCATTTGTCCCCTCATAATCAGAAAGAACCGATAAGTGTTTTATAGCAGTGGGATATATTTCATTTTCGGAAGTGGTTTTTTTTTTTGAAACATGGATTTTTAGATACATAGGCTTCCTCATTCTGAAAAAATTTTCATAAAAGTCTCTTCTGTGATATTCCATCATTTAATTATGAAAATGTCGCTTTGAAGCTCTAAATAACCGAACAGCTTTCCATATTCCCATTGCAACGCGTAGAAACACAAAATTGCCGCCTCGCGCGACGACACGAGTAGTGTGCTCTGTAGAGGGCATTTGGGACTCAAGGGGTTAAGGACTTGAATAATCGAAAGTTCACAGTGACGTGAAGTTTAGAAGATCTCTCATAAATATCGTCTTACTTGCACTCTATTTCTCCGCTTTGATTCCGACGCCATAGAGAGGTGGTACGAGTTTGACACGTGCTGCATACAGAGTTTAGATGACATGGAACAGCCTGAAAAACCTTTTCAAAAACGAAAAGATTTTGTGGAGAAAGCTGATTCTGACCGGAATTCGCTTCTTTTTCTGCTGAAGTAGCTTACGAATTGTGGGAGTTCGATCGGATAGCGAAGGAGTGGGTTCGCGTTGCTTCTGCGCAGCTGGCACAGCTATTGGAGCCGTTACTGGTTGAACATTCGGCGGAGTATTTGGAGGTGTAGTAAAGAAGCAATTGGCGGAGAACTGTTGGAACGGCTGAAAATGTTCTCTCAGACGAGAGAACATGTTATTTGGAAACTGTAGTGTTTTCGTAGATACTTAATAAGAATGTATTCTTGAAATACATTCGCTACTGGGAGGACACTCAAAAGAATTTGAAGGTTTTTCTGAATATTGCTAATAGTACGAGAAGTTCACTTTTGTCGGCCACCCTACGATCTTCATATAGTCATATTTTCATAGATGCAGATGCACTACGAATTTGATAAGAATCAACGATGGTCACTGTAGTTTTTTTTTTCTTAAAAAAGTCTTTGTTTTGAAAAAACCTGGAAATTTGGAACGTTTGTGGCGATTTTTGTGGTTTCAACAGTTGCATATGCAGAATTGTATCCATTCAGTATTGGAAGTTGAGTGGCTAACGAAAAATCCTCAAATTGTGCACAAGCTGATGGACCTGATGGTGGAGTATCGGCGCAAGTAAGCGGTAGCTGATTTGTCGTGCTGAAATGTAAATGGAAAGATATCATAAAGTGAGTTCATTTGTAGACGGTTAGTGTATGTGGACCGATTTGTGTTTCTCGAAATGTTCAATTTCCTAATATAATTTGATAGCTTATTTTAAGCCTATCAGAGCTATTGTATAGCACTTTTAATGCTAAACATATGTTTCGGCTTTCAAGCAAGGCTCATCAATGGCACGGTGCTTTTCGGTTCAACCGAGCCGGTCCAACTTGTTCAACTCTTCGTTGTGTAGAGCACAAACAGTAGGCAGTCCCAGCGTTTATTCATTGTTATTTGTAAAATTTTGTGTCCGCACAAAATTGAGAAGAAGAGTCCGCAGAATTTTTCGTTGAAATCTGTGAGGTAGCCTGATGTTTGCATCTAATTTGTGACAAGACTTTATTCGTTTTACCACTTTCGTTTCTTCGCTACATTAAAGTTACATAGAAATACTGAGACTTACCACGGCCCGTAGAAGTTATTACAAATCAGCTGCGGCTGCTCTTGCTGGTGGTAATGTTGCTGTTGCAGATTTACGCGGAAGTCGTCGCCGTAACCACATTGTAGCGTCATCGACGACGGTGAATTGAGAAACGTTGCGGAATCTGGAACAGCACACGACGGAATTAATGGGACTCACTCATACCATTGAGAACGTGGAATTACAACAAATCCACGAATACGGATTTATTTTATCAAATTTAGGATAAAAAATCACACGCATGTCACACGTTCAAGCAACACTATTGAGATATGATGCGAGTCTTTTCCGTTAATCATATAATTCTTGTTGATTGAACCAAAAGCAAGAAGTTGAGATAAAAAATTGACTTCGCTGACGTTCCGACGTCTTTAATCTTCTTCAGAGCCGATGAATCGAGTTGTTTGCCCAGAGCCGTTCATCTACACTGTGATTTTCGTCTTCGTTAGCGACCGAATCGAATCTTTTTTTGTGGAGCACCGCTCCAATGAGGAGTCAGGCATAATGATGCCCTTATATAGAGGACGATTGTTGATGATAGTGATCGTCCGTTGATAATATTTTGTTTCTCACCGGACAATCCACTGTCGCGATAGTCGGTACCCTTATTGGCTAGCACACAGCGTTATGAAGATTCGAAACCGACTTCAGTCCAATTTTGGCAATCGCTGTCTGTACTAGTCAATTATATACCGACTGCAGGATGAATTATTTGGTAAAAAAATTTTATCGGCGGACACTTGTTACCACGTCTGCCAAGGGTGCGCCCAGTAAGGTCTTTTGATTTGAGCGGTGTCCTAGAAGTATTTGACTTAATCAGCAACGAAGACGAAGACGACAGCCTGGATGAACGAGTGTGTTCAGTGGACTCGAATCATCGGCTCTGAAGAAGGCGAAGATATCGAAAGCCTAGCCGAATATATTTGTTCTTTACCAACTTCGTACTACTGGCATAATCAGCAAAAATCATGATTGATTGATAATGCCGAAGTTGAGAAAATGTCGGTTTTCAAATTATTCCCAGTTTGGTTGAGGAGGGCATTATGTAAATGACGGTATACAAGAAAGTCTTTACCAGAAAAATTTGTATTCTCCTCAAACGTTTGCATGAGCAAATCCATCTCTGTGCTGTGTTGATGGAAGAAGCCATCTAGAAACGGAATCAGAGTCGATTCGAAAGGAAATCTTTATGAAAAATTTAACTAGTGTGAATCACACTGGCTCTAAGAATACGATAAGCATTGAGTAGAATGAATACGAAACGTGAGTATAAAAATTCACAGTAAACCTAGCATAGGTGTTTAATTTTGAGGTTTGGGGAGTATGTGTATTTAGTAAAGTTTTACAATGATATTAATTCTTTGGAATGAAGTACTTAGTCAACATTATGTCACCCACCAGCAGGGACATGTTGTTGTTGTTGTTGTTGATGCTGCTGAAAGCCATTGTCAAATTTGTACATACTATCACACATCGTATCTGGAAGCGATAAATATCAATCAGAAAGTCAACAACATATGATAGCAAGTGATAAAAGAGTCGATGACACTAATAAGAGTAAAATGGCGAAAGTGAGTGAACACGATTAGATTACCATGTCTTCTCACGTTGACCTCTGCTACAGGACTTACCATGTCGCTGATTAGATAGCAATAATGAAGATACTAAACAATGTCTTTATGTGCGGTTATCTTTATTTACCTGGGACGACGACTATCGTTGAACACCACGGGTCAGGATAATAGTGAGTGTAGCAAGTTTCCGAAAACATAAGTTTTCTAAAAATCAGATTAGGACGAAGTGCGAGAAATATTATTCATTCTTTGAATGATCCATCATCACATCTACTCTGCAGATCCAAACACTTATTGTAATCGATATACTTTTACTTGCATTCATCCTTCACCTCAAAGGTCTTCAATAATTCCCGTGTATTTCCGCCTGCTTCTTGAGTATATTGTCTTCCTAATTGAATGCAGATGCTCGAGTCGACTCACCGTGTAATCTTGATGTCGAGCTAGTGCGTCCGTACGTTAATTATAATATATTTACGTAATAAAAAAAACAACATCTTCTTTTACTCGAGGAGGGCGGAGGAAATGTATATAGAAAATTTGCAGGCTACTGTTTCTATGAGATATAATGAATTGCTGAGATAGTACGGTTATGCGAGCATAACTCGTGATCACTTCGTTCGCTAATCAACAAAAGGAAAATTAAAAACAAAACACCACTGCTAAGGTGAAGATTGAAAGTGGAAAGCATTCGATAAATAAGAGCATGATGACGCAAAAGAGTGAACCGAGTCGCCGTCATTCTTGTGAAAAGGATTTCATTCACGGATTCACAAGATATTGACATGCTGTCCATGAATAGTAAATGGTGCCGTGTAAATCAGGATCTAACAAGTGAATTCATTATCAGTAGGAGAATACATGACATTTGACGTCAAAATTTTTGCCAAACCAAAACGCTCCAGCTGAACTAGTAGTTATCAGTAGTTATGCCGGTTAATGTCTTTTGACTTACCGCCATAGTCTTCCCTCCTGCCATGGGCGATTTGGATGAGTCCAAGCTTGTGCCACCTCGCAGCTCCGGCGGACACTGTGGCTGTACCGCCAGCAAAGAAAACCGCAACGACAACTGGTAACAACGTGATTATCAAATGGAATCAGTGACAGAGGTCACGACACAACCCAGTTGTCCGAATGCCAATGGAATTCGTAAGCGGTATTGTTTGATGTGGATCAGAACACTAGGAATCATTCCGTATTGTGAAATAGTCTTTTGAAAGCATTCCGAAGGTAAACACCTTGAAAAGCTATAAAAAATGCTAAGAGAACTCGTTAATTCCCAGACATAAGTTCTCTACCTTGATTTCTTTACTGTTGAAGTTCCATAAAAATGTCATGTTAACTAGATTACGTAAAGATTTCTTACAATTCCAACAAGAATTTCACTCTTAGTCATTGCTAATCTAGTTTCTATACTAGTTATATATCTATTTATCTGTTATTATGGACTCAACTTTACATATTGTGCTAGTGTTATCTCTTCCTCTCTTATTTGTATTGTATGAGATTCCTTATCTGCAAAAGTCTTCGGGTTTTGCACTGGTTTGCCTATCTTTTCAAGTTTCCGCTATTCTACAATTCTTGGGTAACTTGTTCTAGAATGTTCTCAGTTCTTCATCACAGGCTGTCATCAACCTTCATGGTTGGGAGCGAGCGTTTTCTAGGAAAATGTTGCATCAATTAGCCGATCACGAAGGGTAATGAAGGTTAGCTTGCTCTGTGCTGACGTCAGACCACTGAATATTATTTAATGAAATTTCGAACCACTCCACTTCTTAGCCAGCCTTTCCATATAGTGCACAAGTTAAGGTATGAATTCAGCATAGGTAGCAATGTACCAATATCTTGTATGAAACTAAACTATGGCTTGTGTTTTTTTAGCGTCATTTTCTAATAGGCCAATGGATTAGCATTAGAATTATGCATCATGTTCTAATTCAAAGATAAGCGGATTAAGCGAACTGATCTACCGTAATCGACACTACTATGTATATAACGAAGTACTTTACTGATCATGCAGTTGAAGTGTCGCATGACAACGCAAGATGTAGGTCTTTTACGGGTCTCCGCAGAGTCAGCGAACACTGTTGAGTTCTATAGATGAAGACAAAACACCTGAAACGTTTTGTGTTCCTAATTAAAAGCTTTTCTACTGGAGAGATCTAGGCTTTATCTGAGAAGCTTTTTAGTTTTACAAAATGTAGAATAATGCAAGAATTACTGCCTCCAATTCTCAAGCAAAAGTAGTTGATAACCAGTGTCGACCAGAAATTTTGAGAAGCAAAAGAGATTTTTTGACATTGAACCGCGGTCTAACTAAAACATTTCTATTCTTACCAAACAGCCAATTTGAACCTCTGCAAGTCGAGAGGTAAGCTAATAGGATAGTGGTGGTGCTGCATAATCGCTTGTTCTAAAACCATCGAAAGGATCAACTATGACGATGGTCCACACAGCAACATAAATTTCTTCAGCGGCACCGTCACCTCCTCTGTCACTTATCTTATCATACAAAAAAAATTGACGACTATCAAGAGAGCATTTCACTCGATTCTATTCACTTGCGCTTACTTCTTCTCGCGCATACGCGACAACTTCCAGCTCATAGTCTTCGTTCTCGCTTGAAATGTTTTTTTTTAATGAGATTCATCAGTATTCATTAGTATTAGTCATGGCGATTGGCTTCTCTTGTAATAATTTCTTATTTGAACTGACCAAATACCTCTTTTTCAAATTTTTGTAAATGCTTTTACATCGATTTTCGAATTTTGTGGAGAGATTTCGTTGATCGGCAAACGTACAGCTCAGTGGGCATAGTGAGCTAGAACTATTACTTGTTAGGTAAACCCAGATTTTTACTAAAAAGAGAGAGTGTAACTTTGAGTAATAGATTCATAGACGTAGGTGAGAGCGTGCGATGTTCAACATTTTATAGTAAAGCAACGCACCAATTCATCATCAATCAAGCTAATACTTTTTAGCTTAGAAGTTCATAAGACGGTAGTTTTGTTGCTTAAAGAACATTATCTCTTTAATCATGTGATTGAGTAACTTGTTCTCTATCATCTCCTAATTGTATTGACAAGCTGATAAGACGCTGTGACCAATGCAACTTTGATGCTAGGGTTTCGACGCTTTCTTTAGAGCCGCAATGATTCGATTTCTCTAGCATACCCCCTACCAATTCTTCACCTATTTTGGTGAAACTTCATGTGATAAAACTTCTGAAACCAAGCAGATGTCGAAACTAACTCCAACGACTTAGAATTTCAGAGTTTTAAATGGTGGTAGAGAATAGGCTTGTTTCTTGTTGGTGGAAATGTGCAGATCGAAATGTTTTTTTTTTTGCGATAGATGATTTTATTGCGTGTTAACATACGTCACCGTCAGGATCGAAGCTTTTATTCACCATTATTCATTGGATAACCTAACACTTCTTACGAAATGGATCTCACAGCTTGATGTCAACCGGACTCGAATAACTGTGATTTCGATGAACACGTAGACGCCGATACATTATTCAAAATACTGTGTTTGGTGGTAATTCCGTATTGGAATATCAGTGCAATAAGATATTGACCTTTAATATCGGCATTAAGTGGTAGTCGTATCTCAAAATTACTACGAGTATTGCAGTTTATAGTCTGATGGATTGTTTAAAGCTTTTCAGAGGTCTGGATGACTTCCCTAGTGGGTACACGCACGTTTCTGCGTTCTCGCACGCCTCACCAGTACCACATGCCTTTCGGTTCACCTACAACTAAAGGTAGCGGCGCCCAAGATGTATCATTACATGTATCACTATCACAGATTGTTTTAAAAATAAAACCAAAATTCATGAAAACAACGAGCGCTTCTTCTTTCGTTTACAACGAAAAAGTATTCTAGTAATGTCTGTCAGTAGCACTGATACAGTTAACTTATCCCAGTGGTGTGCGCATTGCTATGTCCATTTCAAAACTCTACAAAATTGGTGAGTGGGAAATTTCTGTGCTAACGGTATCAAGCCAATGATATTTTTACCGTTCCTTTCTTTAGAAGGGCAATGGAGGAAATCATTCACCAGTACCACTCAAATCTTTTCGCTAAACCGTCCTCTTACCGTCATATAAATTGGAAAAGGATAGATCTGTCGCTCCACCGGTCCTCTCTTCTGAAATGACATGCTATACCGTCGGTGAAGAACAGAACAGCATCCGGTCCAGACAGGATTAGACCAGAACACCTGAAGAATCTGCCGCCAATTCTCATCAACACCCTAACTCGGCTCTTCGAGTATCCCGTATCGCGCAAATGAGAGAAAGGATCCGAAATTCCGACCTACGTCAACGATCGAAAATCAGAGACGCCGTTCCACACGCCAGGATATCGAAGATAAGGTGGGCCGCACACGTGATGCGTTTCAACGACAACCAATGGACGAGAGCCGTTACCGCCTGGATTCCTCTGGACGTCAAGCGCTCTAAATTAAGACCACTGACCCGTCGGTTCGATTTCTTCACGAAAGCCATAGAAGAAAGATATGAGGCTCAGCGAATCCCTAGAGCGAGGAGGACCCACTGGGCTACTCTTGCAGCGATAGGGGAAAATGGAAAAGTTGCTGGTGTCCGCGATCAACGGGACGACAGGTGACAGGTAACAGGTGACAATGTACAAGAATTTTCGATAGGAGTGTTAGTAATCATTCGAAAGCTTGAATTCTGGCTAGAGCCGTACGTGGCTGATTTTCGAAAAGATTTATTATAAGGCTGTAAAGTTCAAATTGAAATTGCGTTTCACGTGCTATATTTCTCGCCGGACAAAGCTTTTTCAAACTATCAGTAGTCAATCCATAATAAGATTCAAGTGTTCTAGCACTGTGGTTATTTCCTAGAAAGAACGTCTCTGTGCAGTGCAGCACCAAAAATAAGATCAAATCACATAAGCGGGCAAAGGGAACTTAGCTTTTCGACGAGAGTGGGGGGCGAGGCGCAGGGCGGAATGACCGTTTCAATACGCCGGTCGATCGAGTGGCCCTTTCAAGGGTCATAGAAAAGTACCATTTCTGTTATTCAACTATGAATTATTTTTTGATACTCCAGATCAAACGTCAGACTCTAACAGTAAGAAATTTCTCAAGACGCTCTTGTGCTTTTCGTGTTTCTGGCTTGCTTTGAATGTTACAGCGTTATGAAAGGGTCTCTTTCAATCGGACACGTCTCACTCTAGTCAAGTTCAAGCTTTCGAATGAACATTAACACTTTTATGAAAAATTCTTGTTCAGCCAATGTGGACGAGTAATCTTTCGTTTGTTCTCATACCCAAAAAACCTATTTTATCCTATGGCGATAAGTGTTCCCAGATCCAAAATTACACTATATTTGTACCAACGAATTCGTGGTGGAGTCCAAACAAATGATGGTCAAGTACTGCAGATGTAAAACGTAATCTTGCGTATAACGTATATTCGCTCATTTCTACCGTGGCGCGTGCCAGTACTAACTGCCCGGTATACAGCGCCGCGGCAATCTCAGATCACTTAATCAACCAAGATTTTCGCCATTTCCTTATTGATTATACGGTCAACACTGCAATTTTTGCCGTTGTAATAGTACGGTAGATGTGTATAAAAAGCTTGCTCACCCGAATTTGCGTTTTGATTCCAGTCTCTAAAAATTTGCTCAGTGATGATAAGAATGATAAAGCAAACTGAAAGATTTACTTAAAGATGATAGGAAATAACAAAACCGCGTGGAAATAGAAGAACTGTTACAAGCAGATTACAGTAAGCAAGTTCAACTCCACTTGAAATCCTCACATCTCTGTCAAATTCAATGAATATCCAATAAATCTCAATATTTCACTGGTACAGGTCCCACCGGTGGGACTTGTACCAGTGGAAGCTGTAACATATCGCTAAGCTAATTTCACTCAAAGAACAGAAGCATGTATAAATTAACGAATTCGATAACGTATAGTAGACTTGATTGGGAACACATTACTATATGTGACTATAGGAACGATGTTGTGCGTAGAGACCAAACTTGTTCCAGCATATTTTGGAGAACAGAACCTCAACAGTTTAAGGTGACGACGCCGTACAAGCGGTACCACTAGTGTTCATAGTTGCACTCATACCTGTAACCAGTGTGACGCTTATCGCTGCCAGTTTTGATCTCGACTCCCGCGAAGCGACAACCGTCAGTTGACACACCATCCTGGTATTTTTCAAGCACAACCTCAATCTTTGAACCACTCGGCCCCTCAAAAACGCTTGTCTGAGTAAGAATGTCTTAGAAATATATTGGAGATTTTGTATACCTGTATCCAGTAATTGCACATCGTGTAGTCATCTCTTCCATATTTTCCAATATCTCCACCTCTCTCACCCACGACATCTTCGAGAGTTTGATATGAGTTGGTTGCAGTTAATATCTTACCACACCCAGATGGCTGTAGAATAGGTTGACTCTAGTTTAGTGCAAATACAGAAAATCTGTCTCTTCTACGTTGATTCTCCGTACCCGTTCATTGCAAAGCCTTCCTCCATAACCACTCGGACAAATACATTCAGCACAATTTCTTGGATGAGGAAATCCACCATTCTCGCACTTTGCCGAAGAACTCGCACTACATTTTTCTGAGGTAAACTGGTGTAAGAAGAAAACAAAAAGAATTTTAGTAGATCAGATGCCTATGTAGCACTTTTCTCACCAATGCATTTGTAGTGGATATTCATCATAAGTTTTTCGTAGAAAGCAATCATTGGTGATCCAAGAGTTTGTAAATATTTACTATCACGTGGCATCATGACGGGCTGACCATTTCGTGAGCAACTGCAAATGGGATGTATATTGGATTTGTAATTTTCATAAACACAATAAGGATATGACAAACCCTGTTGCTCCGTAATGCATCACACCTCCGTAGTCGTAGCTCAGATTATAGTTGTTGTTGGTGCGCTCGGTTTGCTTTGTAAATTGAGATAACCAGCCACTCTAAAGCCACGGCTTTTTATTCCTGAATTTTATTGAAGCAAGTGCATCTCAAATTCACCAAAAAGTTCTCTGCATAAAGGGCGATGTAATTGTCTCGATCGTATCTGGACTGCATGTGGTAAAAACCCATAGCGTGCGCGAGTTCGTGAGCTGCAGTTCCAACCTGCATAAAACAAAACTTCTATATGAATGTGAATCGAATCAAAATCTCTAATATCCACTTCTAACCATGTAGTGATGCAAGGAAGAGTGTTGTAAATGTCATGATATAATCTACAAGTCATACCGTCTCGCATCCATCGCCGAGTGACAGACCTTGAGTACCCCCTATTCTTCCGACGTTTGACCAACATCCTTGCTCCTTGAACATGGTAATCCTATCCTTGGCTTAAAATTCTTTCTTTTTGAAGTTATTTTCAGTTACAAGGTTTTCAAAGGTCTTCACAATTTTTCCGCACCTGTGCTGCTTTCGGCGAAATTAATGCATGTTATACTTTGCCAGATTTGAGTAGCTTTTTTGAACACCCTTCTCGCATCCTGGGCTAAACTCAATTGTCGAAATTAATCATGCTTAGCATTTAACACACTCTAAACAAGATTGAAAATATGCCAACATGCATTCCAGTGGAAAGTGTAATATACTCCATTTGACCACAAGGTGTTGGGATATCTATTGTCGCGATATGCTTGACGTCTATTACGTTTCACTTCGTTTTCTTTGACGTCTTCTATGACCTCATCAGCTTGTTCTCTGAAGAGAAAAAGCAAATGCAAATTAGAAGACAAAGTATGGTTAGAAAACCTTCATGGAACAGACTTGGTGAGCAACATGTCTCCTTGAAACAGGGCCCTGTCTATTTTGCTCTTCTCGTTGATTTCTTCAATTGTATCACCAATATGATCCTTCTTGACATCTTTGTAAATCTAAAGCTCAACTCTAGTTCTTGATGGACTATCAGCAAAGCATTGCTTAACCTTCATTTGTTCTTCTAATTCAGCATTTCTTTCTGGATTTGGAGTGAGTTCTTGTTTGATTTCTGGCTCCATCTTGTGCAGTTGCTCGAGAAGCCTTTTCGTACTTTCAGCATTGGGTTCCTGAGAAAAGAGAACGAGGCTTAGAAAATGAAATACATCGGGATAATAATGCAATAAAAAATATAAGAATGTATTTTAGCTATATTTTTTCAATCTTACTCCTTTGAGTTTCTGATAGCCCTGCTCTAGCTCTTCTTCGAAGGTATCATCGTTGGCTGAACGTTCATTTCTCATCTCAGCAGTGCTGAACGCATCCACTCTTATGCAGAAGACGAAAATTGAGATTAGAACAATGTTCATCCTAAAAAAGATTATATACAAATGGAATTTTGAGGACGAGAGCAAGGAATGAAGGCTTATAGTCCCATGGAGTTACACACCTTGGTTTTATACGGTTTTGAGTGTTTACGGCACTCATAATTGATAGAGTATCGGAATTCTAGGCAGTAAAAATAACAAAGGATACTTTTAATTGTTCAACTGTTGTTTTGCGAATGATGCGTATTATTCAAATATACTTCGAATTCTAGTGAATGGTTTGATTTTAGAATTTGTGATTTCAATACTTCTCTGTTCACACATAGTTCCCCAAATCTCCTATTTGTGCTTGCTCAAGGCAAAATATTTGGTAACCGAAACATTCGCTGTGGCCTGTATTCAACCAGAACCTCATGAACGCAGTACTCTAATGATTCGAGAATAAGTTTCTCATGGAAATGACGTTTGCCTGTTTCTTCGTTAATAAAGTATTCGCTCTTCTCGATTAACGTGAAGTACTGCGAGCATTATCGGATGTTCTGTGGCAGATGGAGTTGTAACGAAAACGCGCTGCTAAATTATGAATACTTCTGTGAAGCACACATCGCTCTCAGTATTTCCTAAGACATTTGAAAATCTTCAGAAAAAATTCTGATATTATTTGTTACTCCAGTAAATAAGAAAAATCTTCAATGAAAATTCTGATATTATTTGTTGCTCCAAAAAATAGTTTTGTGAAGCTCGTGATCATTAAAGCGCGAAATCGCAATCACTCCATATTCCCCATTGTACGCGTGAAAGGTGAAACGCAGTGGCATCTTATGAAACAGTCGGTCTGTTGTATACTTCTTCGAATTTTGACACCTAAGACATTTATTCTTACTCATCTTTCGAAGGAAATGTTTACTGTGATTTGTTGCTCCAGAAAATAGTTTCGTGCAGACCGTGTTCACTGAAGCGCGGAATCGAAATCACTCCATAGTTCCCACTGTGCGCGTAAATGATGAGACCCAGTGGTATCTTTTGAAACAGTCGGTCTGCTGTTCACTTACTTGACACTTTAGCACTTCTAGCATTGAGTTCCATTCAGTCGTCTTCTGCGTTTGGATTAATAAGACCAATCCAAACCATAAACCGCAAGGAGGAGTGCATCGTTATCACTCGTGATTTGAGTCAGTATATAAGACTGTTGTTTTGATGGGTAAGGTGCATTACGAGCCTATGTGATCTCCTTCGGTGATCTCCGCTCGAGTCATTCAGTGAAACACATATAAAAAGCGGTGAGTATGTTGAGAGTTGATTTTGTGCTTGATGCGATTAAAATTAGGTCTGATGATTTTTTCTAAAGGAAGTAGTGCAGGTGTTTGACTGATTGGATTGCAGACAATTTGACCTTTCCAGGCTTTGAAGAAGGCGAACTGCCGAAGCGTCAGTTGTCAAATAAAGTTTTAATGTAACACCTCGTGTTTGGCTTGAAGAAGAAAATCAGGAATTATAATGAGCATTGCCGAAGTCAACAGACAGTCGGTCTTGGGAGTTATGTCGTGAAGATCTACCTTTTTGAGCAACAACACGGTCTTGGTGGTTTCATTGAATGAGAACCTTGCATTCTGACAGGTAGCGAATGAAGAGCTGAGCTAGGGTGTTGATGAGAAACTGTCGCGAAGTTCTTCAGGAGTTCTGGTCTAATCCTTTCTCTATCGCCTAATGTTCTGTTCTTTACCGACGATATTAGCATGTTATTCGAAAAGGGGGACTGGTGGGACAACAGATTCATCCTCTTCCAATTCATACGGCGGTAAGAAGACATAACGAAGACATTCGAGTAGTATTGGTAAATGATTTTCTCCATATCCCTTTAAGTGTCCCGTCGGAGTGCAATCATCTTGGTCTTGTAATTGGCGAAGCCTCGCCGGGCTTTGCGAATGCTCTTCTCGACTTAAATTTGTAATTCTCGATAAATGCGATAGAAGAGGTTGTTATTTTGATTGAATCTTCTTAAAGATTCAATTCAAGATTTCGCTTGAAGTTATACTATATTAGTTATATCTAGTCTTATGCACGGTGACATTGCTTCCAAATAAGCATAGTATAAGCTGAATTTATACTGTAAGCGTTCTTAGACACGACAACATCGCTTTCATGTGAACATGGTGGAAGCCCTTTGTTGCATTTTCATCGTAGCGTTTGTTTTGCAGCTTTTAATGCTCCTTACCATCGGTTGTTTTCCAGTAAGTCTTTGTGCCCACACTTGTTGTCTACGATACGGCTTCTGCCTTTGGTTAGAGAGACTGTTTCTCATTGGTCCCTATATATGTGAATCACGGGTTCAGACGACGTTGAGTAGCTTTGGGCAACGGCCTTTTTGCAGTGACTCACGGTGGTCTACCGATATATTGAGTCAGTGAAACTATCCTCATAGACAAGTGTGCTATCAAATCACCGACCCAGGAGAGATGGAAGGCTCGGTTATCCTCGAACTCGAAAGCGAATTAACGGCAACGTCTTCGTCGTCAGGCACCTTTAGCCGCTGCACTCACGCGCCCTGTCTTACAAGAGCTCAAATATATCAACCTGAATTCATGCAGTCGTCTGTCTACCGTTATTAACCAATGCGGCCCTCTATTTGAATCATACAGGCGATTGCGAGCCAATTGGCAATGTAAAGTATTGGGTGAAAACCTCCATAGTTCACACAGTTTCCTATACCCAAATAGCGGCACTTCGTTTGTATGAAGAAAACTTGGATGGTGTCTTCCCATTGAGATTCAGCATACCATTATTTCCGTTGTAGGGCTATCTTTCCTTCCCGATTTGCCGGTTAGTGATCATTCTTTTGTAGCCAATCAAAATGACTATTTCTCATAGCCAGTTGTAGTAACTCGTTTTTCACTTTTCCTCCTGTTCAAACGTCCGCAGCTGTTGGTACATGATTTCGCACAACTCGTAAAACTCTCGAAACCTTCCAGATGAGTGCTGATATTTCCAGAAACAAACCGCAAGAATGAGTATCTCGTGATCACGCCATGATCTCGTACCATATTTCAGTCGGTTTTGTGATCTGAGCCAGGCACACTCCTTCACCCCATGTAGGATTGTCCGGCTGTTCTCCAGCAGTGACCCAGTGTGGATTATCGTTAACAATCTCGTCGCTGCTCATCAAGGTAATACCTCCTGTCGCGTTGCAATTTCTGGTAAGATCTCCTTATAACAGTTTGAGTGTAGAAAAACTATTAGGAAAATCTTCTTCTCAATATTAATTTCACCTATTATTCAATTTTGCTTATCATCATATCAAATGAATGAGATTTTTCTAAAAATCACATCGATTATGATGCCGCGGTCCGAATTATAATGCAGTTCTGTAGTTGTCTAAGGCGTATTCTCATTGTATTCGATAGTCTGAAAGTGAATGCGACAATTTGAAGTAAACGTAGTTACTGAGATCGCACTTACTTTTGCAGCAACCTGTGGACGAACAGTGAGTTTTTTTTTTTTGGGAAAAGCGGTACATTAATATAAGAAACTAAAGTGTTGCTCACATCTTTTATATAGGTGATCGATTTTTACAACGCGATGCTTTGGATTTTCAAGTGATTTCACCAACTCTATTTTTGCATAACTACATTGGAGCTTTTCAAAGCGGGAGGCTAAGAGGAAATCTCAACATGCAAGACTTTAATTCTGACGAGTGTTAAGACAAAGTTAGATTGGAAAGGTCTCAATGACGAATTGCCTTATGCATGCCTAGTCTAGCCGGTTAATCGGCAGATAGTCTTCAAATGAGATAGGAAATTTCTCAGAACTTTTACTTCATATTTTTTCTACTTGCTTGCTTGATATTTAGCATGGTGAAAATGTTTGCACTACGCATGTTTTTCAAACATTCGCTTCTCATTTAGTTTGAATTATCAAGGGAATGTGATTTGTCTAACTGGCCTTCCGTATTTTTTCTCAGAAAGAATATTCCCAGTTATTCTCAGAATAACAACTGGTTTGAAGTGCAATACATTTAACAGATTTTAACAGTGAACAACGGATGTGGGAAAGAGGAGTACTTGTTTTGTGTACTTAAGAGAGTCTGTCACTTATTAGGGTTGTTTTCACAACAGCAAAACATTTTTGAGTTGCCGTATAACATCACTATCCGTAAATTACGTTTCACTGACATATGAAGCGCTTGTTCGAAGGTTTAGAACTTGAATGTGCTAAAATCTGTTGCCGTTGAGTTCTGTCGGAGTCGATAACGATACTCTGTTTGAAGAGTAAAATTTCACTGCTCTATATAGTGTATTTCACTAATGTTCTTGGAGTGGGCTTTCAAATTCAGAAGCTCCGAAGGCATTAAGTGATCACTCATGTACGCTCAAGGCCGAAGAATGGACGAGCAGAGAGCAAAGTAACTTCCTGGTTTGACAAGCAGGAAACAAACTCTAGAACTTATCGAGAAGCTTGTGTCGGTTGTTTGGTATTTTTGAAGGAGTCCTCTTCAGCTATTTAACCCGTTTGCTAATTGTCTATTGTCTTCTTCGCTTTGGTCTTTCATTTCAATTTTAAGTGCTGTCAGATAAGTAAGCTAAGCGATTTACATGTGTTTGATTTGGAAGCTGAAGTGCTTTTCAGCGCTTCAGTATATGTGAGAAATGAGAATGATTTCATATCATTCATAAATGACTGTTGTGTTTTATAATATAGTGCTGACAACGTGACGGTGGTGGGCATGGTAAGCCAGCTGACTATGGAAAACGATATTTGAGCGTTTATAATTTTTGTTGGCATGTCAAAGGACTGAATAGTGCGGGTTGTATAGATTCTTACGAATTTTTTGAATACCAAATACCAGAAAGCTTCCATAGATTTCTTTTTAGCAATGATAATGTTATGTTCAGTGGTTCTTTCTGATTATGAGGGAACAAATGAAAACTTATCTCATTCGCTGGAGAGGATTTTTTCATAGGAGTTCTAGTAATCATTCGAAAGCTGAAACTTTAGGCTACAGCTCCTCATCGTCGGTTTTTTCAAAGTACCTCTTTGTAACGGTGAAGCATCCAGATCAAAGCTTATGTTTCATATTCGTCTTTCACCCTAATTTTTATCACGCGTATAAAACGCTGGAAGCACAATAAGCATATCATTTTGTAGAACTATTTTCGTGGTATCTTAGTCAGTTGTCTTATCTGGATTTTTTTTCAAAGCGGAGGAGAAATTGCCAATTGAAAGCAATTCATCGATAGTCCCGTCTCACTCCGCTCCTGCCACGGCCCTCGCCTTGTCGGATGGTTGGTAAACAACGTTGCCAAAAATGTGAAACTCGATATTATTTTCCCAACTAAACCGTATTTCCAGAAATTAGACCAACACTAGAATCAGGAAACATTCCGCTATCGGATGATTATCTAAAGAAAGAGCCCTGTCCGGTGACGTGTAATGCACACATCAAAAGACGAGGAGATCAAAAGATCAGAAGAGCATTTTCAAGAGCAAACACACTTTTGAGTTCTTTAAAGTTTGTGAAATAGTTTGAGTACTAGCACTCTAAGGAAGGATTTCTGGTCAGCGAAGTATAAGCGAGATTAGAGAAAAAAACCCCGATGAAACATGATTTTATTTTGAATGTTACAGCGTTATGAAGGGGTGTTTTGGGCCGGTGGCATGGGCTGTATCCTCAAGTCTCAGCTTTTGAATGGCTGGTGACACTTCTTGAAAATTTCTCTCCAGCGAATGACAGCGATTTTTCACTTGTTCCTTCCTAATCAGAAGGAACCTGCTTGGTGTTTGCAACACTTTTTTTTTATGCAGGTCTACTTCTGATAAGGGAGGTGATGCAAAGGTAGACGAAGCACTATATATATAAGTACTGTGTATATACATACATGTACATGAATATGCATATGCACGCATATATACCTTTCTGCATATATATACGTACATATATATATATATATATATATATATATATACGCACACGTATATGTATATATGCGTAATTCTGTGTGTTCTTCAGTATCTGAGCTGCGAATCGTGCGAGGTCCTCTTGGCACTTTCTACTCACTCTATATTTCGAAAAAAAAACGGATGTACTGAGGTCGATTGGTGCGGTCTTCTCAACCATACTTAATGCTTTCACAGAGGTATTTCTTTTTTTCACTTCACTCCTTTCTTCTATGATTTTGTTTACTCAAGATCAATCTTACAATTATAATTTGCAGATTGGTTATCCATCACAAATGCCAGCTACACCAGACAGTCGTTTCACTCATATAGATTTTGACGATGACTGGGATCTCACAATCTCTCATATCGCATGCTCTTTCTTACTTCTGCTTTCTGAACAAGTCAGGAAGTGTGATTTTTTTCGCTCAGTGCTCGCGAATTCAACTCCTTATCTTTGAAATTATGCCTGTGCATTTTGGTGATCTTCTATCAATCTATGAGGACGCTATATTGGAGCGAGTTTTGGTCGACTCACATAAAGGTCCCATGTATTCATCCTCTTAGTCAGAAAGCAGTTGCGATTATATTAGCGCTGATTCAGCTACCGATATTGATTGGGAGGTAATGATTTAGTTTGCATAAAGTGTAATCGCAGTCGCATACGAACGCAAGATTGCCCATAGTGTGAGTTATGATAGGATGTGTAAGAACTTCGTGAAGTTTGATTGCCAATTTGATTTCTAAGAGCATTGAGTGATTAGCAAAAACATGGCCCCAGGCGGAATCGAACCCCCATTTCGTCCTATCCGGGGACGCGTGCTCTACCACTACACCACCGAGGCACATTTGCCCCACCACTCACCAATTCGATTTCTGCAATAATTGCATGACTTTGATGCTGTCCAATTGCACACTTTCTTTTTAACATTTTGGCACATAAGTTGACTATACTTGCTTTGAGATGGAGCCGTCATATGAACAAAATCCCTTGCCACTCACGCACGAATAACGCCTATGCGAAAAATGCTAGTGAAGTGGCGCACAAGATTAATTGAGCTTCCTGGGGACGACCTAAGCACGATTGATCCTCAAAAGTGTTCTCTTCAGGTTTAACTTTACGAACCACTTCCTAGCCGTCCTTTCTGCAACCGTATTATCGCCCCGTGCTCCATTAATTTTGCACACCGCTTCACTAGCGATTTCCCATGCGCTTCATTCGTGCATGAGGAGCAAGCAAATTTGTTCCTGAAACGGCTTCATCTTGATAAACCTCTAGACAAGTTGCATATCGAAATGTTCGCAATGAAATGCGTAGTTGAGCGGCATCAAAATTATACAATCTCATTGCAAAAGTCTTTTTAAAAACCAAAATGGCACGAACGTTTTACACAACCGATCACATCAAAGTACACCGTCATCATTTTTTAGATAAATCGAACAAGTCTTCATTTTAGAAGAACGTTCGCATGAAGATGGTGCATGATGAACTGCTGGGAGCGATGATGGAAATCACTGATTATAATGTATTAGGCGAGGTATGTATTCAATTTTGTCTTTTTTACACTTTCCGGACGTTATCTGATTTTCGCTGTGCTATCGTTTGGTTACTAGTATGGTCTGATGAAAAACTATCTTCGCCTTGAAACGTAAGGGCAAAGCACTCCGAATGTCCACGTAATGGACTGGCTATTAATTTTCTGGGTTTTTGTTTTTTGTTCAAGTTTATCGCGTCCAATAAGAAAAATAACAAAAGCGGAACTCAGCGCGTTTTCTTCCAAACTTTACCGAGCTCGTACAGAATATCTCCAATCGCAGTATGACTACACTCAAAAACCGTCGGCCAGCATGCAAATGTACGACGGAAATGTCTCAACGCATTCAAGACGGCTTGCCGGTCAATTTCTTGTAGAAGGCCGGCTCCTTGCTTACCCTTCAAATCTCCATTTCAAGCTGAATTTCTTAGGACGATCAAAAACTGCAGTTTTCCAACTGCTCCGTCACCACCAGGCCTTGTTAATCCGACGATAAGTCTCAGAAGCACTTGATCCAAACGATACCCGTGCAGCATCAACTATCGTTTTCGCTATCGAGGCAGTTCCATCAAAACTAATGTATAATTGTTATATATCAAAATAGCCACAAGAAGTTGCCCTAAACAAGAGAAAAACAAAAACTTTAATGCATGAAAAATGTTCAATGAAACCGAAAAATAGATTAGTAGTATTTCTGTTCAGCAATTCCGAAGTTTTAATTAAAGTATTTATTGAATACTAGTAATGCAATACAATACAGTGAAGTAGAGCAGCATAAATAGTACAGCAGTCGTGATGGCTCACGTTTCAGCGACGTTCGCCATCTTCAGGCCTGGAAATGTGTCAAATTGATTCGCAAATCATTCAGTCAAAAGCCTCCATAATCTTAGCAGAAAACGGAAGGAACGAATTTTTGAGTCGCGTAGTAAAGACTTTATTACAATAACACACTCACCGCTTAGATGTTTAAGGTCTTTCAATTATTCCTTGAAGACCTGCCACTTAGAGCCAATGTGTAAGTGAGACTGTGCCTAGCTCAGGCCGGGAAGATTAGCCTGAGTTATGGTGCGAGTTCACTCGTTGTTAAGAGGCACTCCTCTTTGCGATTCATTTTTGGGCCTCTACTATGTATTAATAATCGATCGAGAGTCATTCTTATTTGACCGCTATTTGGGGTGTTATGATGTTTAGATTTACGCAAAAATGTAGAGTGCTGTGCAAAAACGTTTGCGTCAGCCGCGACTCGAACCCAGATCTCACTGTTTCCGGGAGCGTATACTAACTGTTACACCACCAACGCTCGTTTTATACCTGTCAAACCCAGCTGGGTTCAATGTCGGTAGTGACGGCCCCGCCAGACCGTAGACGGTTGGCTGTTGGCAGATAACGCGTTGTAGCGTAGAAAGAGTGCTGTGCAAAGAGAGTGTCGGTGGTGTAACGGTTAGCAAACGCAACGCTCCCAAAAAGAGTGAGATCTGGGTTCGAATACGGGCTGACGCAATCGTTTTTGCTTAGCACTTTACAATATTGGGTATACCTCTAATATGCATCCAAAAGGCTTCAAAAGTTTTAGGCGATGATGTTTTTGATTCCTATGCAAGGACCGTGAATCTAACATTAACATCTGCCTCTTTATGCTTTTGCTCCTTATACGTGCCTAGTGGGGTTTTAGGTCGGAGTTACGCTCCTCAGCTGTGTGCTCTCCGTGCTCTAGGTGTCTTTTGCTCAACTCAGAAGGCGATGGACAAATGTTTTGAGTTGTTAGCTAGTCAGTCAGAGTACATAAAGTTCACCTATCTGAGAAGCCTTAGTCAAATTAGCTGCCATTTTTAAACGTTTAAGTCAACCTCTCCAAGAACTCCTACCACACAAAATCATACCGCAAGCCAAGCAACAAACATTCTTTTTGAATACCTTTAGTTAATTAGATAAGGATATGACATATTTTGAGCCATAGGTCTAGTGCTATATAGGCGCCTATTTCGTCCTATTGGGACTCATCAGTAGCACCCTCCCTCGGTTCCGTCGATCCCTTGAGGTGAAACAATCCTCCAAAGGAACCGACGCCGAGTAAAATTAAGCACCCAAAGTAGGATGATGTTATTACCTGACTTTGTGGTGACCGGCAGTCGAGCTTACGGCTTTTAAAATGAACTATACTTCTTCTATCGACTGCTTTTTTTACAGACCCGCTCAAAATGATTTAATCTGATAAGGATATGACATATTTTGAGCCATAGGTCTAGTGCTATATAGGCGCCTATTTCGTCCTATTGGGACTCATCAGTAGCACCCTCCCTCGGTTCCGTCGATCCCTTGAGGTGAAACAATCCTCCAAAGGAACCGACGCCGAGTAAAATTAAGCACCCAAAGTAGGATGATGTTATTACCTGACTTTGTGGTGACCGGCAGTCGAGCTTACGGCTTTTAAAATGAACTATACTTCTTCTATCGACTGCTTTTTTTACAGACCCGCTCAAAATGATTTAATCTGATAAGGATATGACATATTTTGAGCCATAGGTCTAGTGCTATATAGGCGCCTATTTCGTCCTATTGGGACTCATCAGTAGCACCCTCCCTCGGTTCCGTCGATCCCTTGAGGTGAAACAATCCTCCAAAGGAACCGACGCCGAGTAAAATTAAGCACCCAAAGTAGGATGATGTTATTACCTGACTTTGTGGTGACCGGCAGTCGAGCTTACGGCTTTTAAAATGAACTATACTTCTTCTATCGACTGCTTTTTTTACAGACCCGCTCAAAATGATTTAATCTGATAAGGATATGACATATTTTGAGCCATAGGTCTAGTGCTATATAGGCGCCTATTTCGTCCTATTGGGACTCATCAGTAGCACCCTCCCTCGGTTCCGTCGATCCCTTGAGGTGAAACAATCCTCCAAAGGAACCGACGCCGAGTAAAATTAAGCACCCAAAGTAGGATGATGTTATTACCTGACTTTGTGGTGACCGGCAGTCGAGCTTACGGCTTTTAAAATGAACTATACTTCTTCTATCGACTGCTTTTTTTTACAGACCCGCTCAAAATGATTTAATCTGATAAGGATATGACATATTTTGAGCCATAGGTCTAGTGCTATATAGGCGCCTATTTCGTCCTATTGGGACTCATCAGTAGCACCCTCCCTCGGTTCCGTCGATCCCTTGAGGTGAAACAATCCTCCAAAGGAACCGACGCCGAGTAAAATTAAGCACCCAAAGTAGGATGATGTTATTACCTGACTTTGTGGTGACCGGCAGTCGAGCTTACGGCTTTTAAAATGAACTATACTTCTTCTATCGACTGCTTTTTTTACAGACCCGCTCAAAATGATTTAATCTGATAAGGATATGACATATTTTGAGCCATAGGTCTAGTGCTATATAGGCGCCTATTTCGTCCTATTGGGACTCATCAGTAGCACCCTCCCTCGGTTCCGTCGATCCCTTGAGGTGAAACAATCCTCCAAAGGAACCGACGCCGAGTAAAATTAAGCACCCAAAGTAGGATGATGTTATTACCTGACTTTGTGGTGACCGGCAGTCGAGCTTACGGCTTTTAAAATGAACTATACTTCTTCTATCGACTGCTTTTTTTACAGACCCGCTCAAAATGATTTAATCTGATAAGGATATGACATATTTTGAGCCATAGGTCTAGTGCTATATAGGCGCCTATTTCGTCCTATTGGGACTCATCAGTAGCACCCTCCCTCGGTTCCGTCGATCCCTTGAGGTGAAACAATCCTCCAAAGGAACCGACGCCGAGTAAAATTGAGCACCCAAAGTAGGATGATGTTATTACCTGACTTTGTGGTGACCGGCAGTCGAGCTTACGGCTTTTAAAATGAACTATACTTCTTCTATCGACTGCTTTTTTTACAGACCCGCTCAAAATGATTTAATCTGATAAGGATATGACATATTTTGAGCCATAGGTCTAGTGCTATATAGGCGCCTATTTCGTCCTATTGGGACTCATCAGTAGCACCCTCCCTCGGTTCCGTCGATCCCTTGAGGTGAAACAATCCTCCAAAGGAACCGACGCCGAGTAAAATTAAGCACCCAAAGTAGGATGATGTTATTACCTGACTTTGTGGTGACCGGCAGTCGAGCTTACGGCTTTTAAAATGAACTATACTTCTTCTATCGACTGCTTTTTTTACAGACCCGCTCAAAATGATTTAATCTGATAAGGATATGACATATTTTGAGCCATAGGTCTAGTGCTATATAGGCGCCTATTTCGTCCTATTGGGACTCATCAGTAGCACCCTCCCTCGGTTCCGTCGATCCCTTGAGGTGAAACAATCCTCCAAAGGAACCGACGCCGAGTAAAATTAAGCACCCAAAGTAGGATGATGTTATTACCTGACTTTGTGGTGACCGGCAGTCGAGCTTACGGCTTTTAAAATGAACTATACTTCTTCTATCGACTGCTTTTTTTACAGACCCGCTCAAAATGATTTAATCTGATAAGGATATGACATATTTTGAGCCATAGGTCTAGTGCTATATAGGCGCCTATTTCGTCCTATTGGGACTCATCAGTAGCACCCTCCCTCGGTTCCGTCGATCCCTTGAGGTGAAACAATCCTCCAAAGGAACCGACGCCGAGTAAAATTAAGCACCCAAAGTAGGATGATGTTATTACCTGACTTTGTGGTGGCCGGCAGTCGAGCTTACGGCTTTTAAAATGAACTATACTTCTTCTATCGACTGCTTTTTTTTTACAGACCCGCTCAAAATGATTTAATCTGATAAGGATATGACATATTTTGAGCCATAGGTCTAGTGCTATATAGGCGCCTATTTCGTCCTATTGGGACTCATCAGTAGCACCCTCCCTCGGTTCCGTCGATCCCTTGAGGTGAAACAATCCTCCAAAGGAACCGACGCCGAGTAAAATTAAGCACCCAAAGTAGGATGATGTTATTACCTGACTTTGTGGTGACCGGCAGTCGAGCTTACGGCTTTTAAAATGAACTATACTTCTTCTATCGACTGCTTTTTTTACAGACCCGCTCAAAATGATTTAATCTGATAAGGATATGACATATTTTGAGCCATAGGTCTAGTGCTATATAGGCGCCTATTTCGTCCTATTGGGACTCATCAGTAGCACCCTCCCTCGGTTCCGTCGATCCCTTGAGGTGAAACAATCCTCCAAAGGAACCGACGCCGAGTAAAATTAAGCACCCAAAGTAGGATGATGTTATTACCTGACTTTGTGGTGACCGGCAGTCGAGCTTACGGCTTTTAAAATGAACTATACTTCTTCTATCGACTGCTTTTTTTTACAGACCCGCTCAAAATGATTTAATCTGATAAGGATATGACATATTTTGAGCCATAGGTCTAGTGCTATATAGGCGCCTATTTCGTCCTATTGGGACTCATCAGTAGCACCCTCCCTCGGTTCCGTCGATCCCTTGAGGTGAAACAATCCTCCAAAGGAACCGACGCCGAGTAAAATTAAGCACCCAAAGTAGGATGATGTTATTACCTGACTTTGTGGTGACCGGCAGTCGAGCTTACGGCTTTTAAAATGAACTATACTTCTTCTATCGACTGCTTTTTTTACAGACCCGCTCAAAATGATTTAATCTGATAAGGATATGACATATTTTGAGCCATAGGTCTAGTGCTATATAGGCGCCTATTTCGTCCTATTGGGACTCATCAGTAGCACCCTCCCTCGGTTCCGTCGATCCCTTGAGGTGAAACAATCCTCCAAAGGAACCGACGCCGAGTAAAATTAAGCACCCAAAGTAGGATGATGTTATTACCTGACTTATCATATCCTTATCAGATTAAATCATTTTGAGCGGGTCTGTAAAAAAAAGCAGTCGATAGAAGAAGTATAGTTCATTTTAAAAGCCGTAAGCTCGACTGCCGGTCACCACAAAGTCAGGTAATAACATCATCCTACTTTGGGTGCTTAATTTTACTCGGCGTCGGTTCCTTTGGAGGATTGTTTCACCTCAAGGGATCGACGGAACCGAGGGAGGGTGCTACTGATGAGTCCCAATAGGACGAAATAGGCGCCTATATAGCACTAGACCTATGGCTCAAAATATGTCATATCCTTATCAGATTAAATCATTTTGAGCGGGTCTGTAAAAAAAGCAGTCGATAGAAGAAGTATAGTTCATTTTAAAAGCCGTAAGCTCGACTGCCGGTCACCACAAAGTCAGGTAATAACATCATCCTACTTTGGGTGCTTAATTTTACTCGGCGTCGGTTCCTTTGGAGGATTGTTTCACCTCAAGGGATCGACGGAACCGAGGGAGGGTGCTACTGATGAGTCCCAATAGGACGAAATAGGCGCCTATATAGCACTAGACCTATGGCTCAAAATATGTCATATCCTTATCAGATTAAATCATTTGAGCGGGTCTGTAAAAAAAAGCAGTCGATAGAAGAAGTATAGTTCATTTTAAAAGCCGTAAGCTCGACTGCCGGTCACCACAAAGTCAGGTAATAACATCATCCTACTTTGGGTGCTTAATTTTACTCGGCGTCGGTTCCTTTGGAGGATTGTTTCACCTCAAGGGATCGACGGAACCGAGGGAGGGTGCTACTGATGAGTCCCAATAGGACGAAATAGGCGCCTATATAGCACTAGACCTATGGCTCAAAATATGTCATATCCTTATCAGATTAAATCATTTTGAGCGGGTCTGTAAAAAAAGCAGTCGATAGAAGAAGTATAGTTCATTTTAAAAGCCGTAAGCTCGACTGCCGGTCACCACAAAGTCAGGTAATAACATCATCCTACTTTGGGTGCTTAATTTTACTCGGCGTCGGTTCCTTTGGAGGATTGTTTCACCTCAAGGGATCGACGGAACCGAGGGAGGGTGCTACTGATGAGTCCCAATAGGACGAAATAGGCGCCTATATAGCACTAGACCTATGGCTCAAAATATGTCATATCCTTATCAGATTAAATCATTTTGAGCGGGTCTGTAAAAAAAAAAAGCAGTCGATAGAAGAACTTTAGTTAATTAATTTACCCAAGTTTGAGACGGGTCATGACGATGAAGTCGGACCTTCGCTTTTTGCAGGTGCAAAGAGCAGTAGTCGCTGATCCAACACGAGCCTCGGAATGGGCAGGCAGAAAGCTGTGTTGGGCACTGCACGAGTACGACGGATTCGTTGCCGGATCCATAAAGCAGGAAACGAACGACGAGGTTATCGTTGGAATATGCGACTCCGGTAAGACGGTGACGATTAGCAAAGATGATGTTCAGAGAGCTAACCCTCCAAAATTTGATAAGGTAGAGGACATGTCCGAGGACGTATCTGAACGAGGCTTCCATTCTACACAATCTTAAAGAGCGTTACTTTAGATCTCTTATTTATACATATTCAGATCTATTTTGTGTAGTCATTAGTCCGTACAAACGACTGCCAATTTACTCGGAGAGTTCAATCAAAGGATTCAAGGGAAAAAAGCAGCACGAAATGCCATCCCATATCTTCACCATTGCCGAGAATACAATGGTACTTTATTGTTTGCATTACAAAGCAGTCCACTTTGATTTCAGTCTTTGATTCTATATCTTTTCCAGGTCATTGGAAAATATTCAATCTCTTATCACTTTCAATCCTTTTGATTCTGCTCCATCAAATGACTTCGAATCACCTTCTGCTACCATCAGAGCTGAGGTATTTCTTCAACATTACTCGCTGTCCTCGGAATTACTTTTGAAGTGTGATTTCATGTTCACATTAAGAGGTATTTCTTCAACATTACTCGCTGTCCTCGGAATTACTTTTGAAGTGTGATTTCATGTTCACATTAAGAGGTATTTCTTCAACATTACTCGCTGTCCTCGGAATTACTTTTGAAGTGTGATTTCATGTTCACATTAAACTATATTCCTTTTTTTTAAATTCAAAGTGAAAGTCTTCATATGCCAAAGAATAGTGTTTTCCAGCAAACTTCATCATTCTCTTTTGTATTGATGGATAGTGCCCTTGAAGATTTTTACTTGATCTCTGAAGTGTTATCAGTTTTTCTCTTATTTTAGCTTCAACGAAGTTTGACTTGTTTACAAGGAGTGCTACAGCAAGTGAATAGTTCAAGTCCACTTGCTTCAATGGTGATCCCGATCCTTCCTTGTTTCTTCAAACTGGCTAGGTTGGGAACAACTGATGTTTTACGGCCTTGTACATAACTATATATCTACTTCATTCTTACTTTGCATAACCCATCATCACAATCTATTGTGCGGATCCCAGCACTTCCTGCATTCGATTCGTTTCCTTGCATTCATCCTCCTCAATGATCTTTGAATATTTCACCTGTTGCTTCGAGGTGTTGCTTGAGGATTTCGCCTTCTTTATGAATGTCATAGAATGGGGTCGAGTCAACTCTCCTTGTAATTTCAAAGGTAGCTGAACTAGAGGTAGCTCTATAGCGTCCGTTGAGCGACTGCAAGAGATTGTTGAAGGAAGGGATTGACCCACCTCTATCACCTTGCATCCTCATTTGTAGCATCATTATTTACTGACCACTGACCCCCTAAATGCTTATGTATGTACATATGTATGCATACGTACATATGCATATACAGTGTGCGGGAAAAGTTCTCTCAGTTTTTCAAGAATTTCAGCAGACAAAAAGCAGTGCATGAACAAATAAATTCATCCAACTGAAGGAATAATTGCGTTCACTAAATTAATAACAATAGCAATCAACGAAGAAGTAAAATAAGTACGTTCATTGTATTAACATATGTAACATCAAACAAATAAGTTCATAACAGTTTCTCAAAATTGCCTTTTTTGGCCTCTTTACAATTACCAAGTCGCTTGCGAAAATTTTAACGGTGCTTGCATACGTTCCTGAGCATAATTTCGCCACAAGCGCGTGTCAAAGCCTTCTCAAGCGCGTCTAGGGCAGTATAGCAAGTAGCCGAAACTTTTTCCTCCAGTATGAAGCACACGCAACAATCCACTAGGTTGAGATCCGGAAAGTTTGACAGTCAAATGTCACCCACAAAGTTTGGAAACAGCTCTTGACAGGTGACAATCGTTGACAGTGCCGAAAGCGCAGGAGCTCGCACTGCTGAAGCATAAATCGTCAGCGTCAAAGTGTTGAGCAGTATATGGCTTCACTACGCCCCGTGATACTTGCTGCTCATAGGTGGCCGCGTTGATTTTGACGTTTCCGTTGATGAAGACCAACGGCGTTTTTTCGTTGGCGCAAATACCGGCTCAGACCATCACAGAGGCCGCGAAATGATCGCGGCGCAAGGTTTTCGCTGCTGTCGACTTCTGCTGACATTTCTTGAGAAGTTAACGTCGACTCTGGCAATTGTGGAGTGGTTCCGCTCTGAATATTTTCTCATCCGTAAAGAGCACCTTTGTCAACGAGCCCAGCTTTTAAAAAAATCATTTGGAAAGCTTTGAAAGCCGTTTTTATTTCATCTTTTTGTTCAGGAAGTGAACACGAGCGATCTTGAAAGGTTCAACTTCAGTTTTTTTGTCAATGTTTCGGACTTTGCAGTCACTGATTTCGATTTTCTTTGCCATTCTCTGCGTCGAACGCTCCAGATTTTGTTGAATATGGCTACAGATCATTTGAATGTTTTACAGAGCAGATGAGGTGGCTGGACGACTTTTCAAGGTAATCTCCAATCTTTTCAGTCTCTTGGAAACGTTCCAGAGCTCTACAGACAATTGCTGGTTTGTAATATCAATTAAAACGTATCAGTGCTAAAATTAACACAGTACAAGATTCTCCCCCCGCACTCTGTATATATATATATGTATATATATATATATATATATATATATATATACATATATATATACTCGTATGTACTCGTGTATAAAGGATAAAGGATAAAGCTCTCGGCGTTGATCAGTCCCTGAGGATGCGCCATGCATTCAACTTCAATTTTTAACTTCGTTTGAGGTGATTGAATGCATATCTGGCCTTTACAATGACTCGCAGTGGCCTCACGCTGAACCGAGTCAGTGCTGCTTATCCTCCCAGACAAGTCTCCGACTTGTCTAGCACCAGTTTACCGCCTCCGAAGGGATGGATGACTTGGTGAGCCATGAGCGCGATATCGCACCATTAACCTCGTGTGCGACGCAGAGCATCTCTAACCACGCGCCACATGCGCTCTTATAGTCATAACTCTTATACTTACACTAAACTCTTATCACCTGTATCACCTGTCGTCCCGTTGATCGTCGAGTGACTCGAGCTGGTACCAGCAACTCTTCCATTTTTCCCTATCGCGTGCAAGAATAGCCCAGTGGGTCCTCCTCGCTCTAGGGATTCGCTGAGCATCATATCTTTCTTCTATCGCTTTCGTAAAGAAATCGGACCAACGGGTCAGTGGTCTTCCTTTAGAGCGCTTGACGTCCCGAGGAATCCAGTCGGTAACGGCTCTCGTCCATCGGTTGTCGTTGAAGCGCATCACGTGTCCGGCCCACCTTATTTTCGATATCCTGGCGTGTAGAACGGCGTCTCTGATTTTCGATCGTTGACGTAGGTCGGAACTTCAGATCCTTTCTCTCATTTGCGAGATACGGGATACTCCTAGCATCGACCTTTCGACTGCGCGTTCGATAACGGCAAGTGATCTTTCATCCTGCTTACGTACCGACCAGGTTTCTGCTGCATACATCAGAGCAGGGATAATTGTCGAGTCGAAAAGGTGGGCACGGAGTCGGATGTTCTTTGTCCTCTTCACTACGTCTTCGATGCTCTTAAACGTTCCCCAAGCCGCTCGTTTCCTCCTGCTTAACTCTCGAGCTAGGTCGTTCAGCATGTTGATTTCACGACCTAGATAGACGTAACTGGAGCATTCGGAGATTGTCGTTCCGTTGAGCGTGAATGGGGCATTAGAAACCCATCCGTTCCTCATGAACATTGCTTTCGTTAGATTCAGTTGAAGACCAATCTTTCCAAAGGCCTTAGCGCAATCAGTCAACATTCGTTCCGCTTGACTGATGTTTGGTGTTATGAGAACGATATCGTCAGCAAAACGAAGATGGTTTAATTGTCGACCGTCAATTTTCACTCCCATATCGTCCCACTCGAATGTCCGCATGACGTTTTGTAGGGTGGCAGTGAATAGTTTTGGCGAAATTGTATCGCCTTGTCGAACCCCTCTACTTACGTCAATGGTATTATTGTTGTAGAATGGAGATATTTTGGTCGTGAAATCTTTATAAAGCTCACGAATGATCATTATGTACCGAGTAGGGACGCCCTGGTTATCCAGAACCTGTATAACTGCTTCTGTTTCCACTGAATCAAAGGCTTTCTTCAGATCGATAAAAGTGAGACAGAGTGGTTGTTTGTACTCTCGTGAAACTTCGATGAGTCTTGTAATCGTGTGGATGTGGTCCATGGTACTAAATCCTTTTTGGAACCCTGCTTGTTCGCATGGCTGTCGTTCGTCCAGTGGTTTGTCAATCCTGTTTAGAATGACTCGAGTGAAGAGTTTATAGACAACGGACAGCAAGCAGATTGGGCGATAATTGCTTATGTCGTGAAGGTTCCCTTTTTGAACAACAATACGGTCTTGCTGGTTTTCCATTGAACAGGGACCTTGCATTATGACAGGTAGCGAGTGAAAACCGAGCCACGGTGTTGATGAGAGCTGGCGGCAGGTTCTTCGGCTGTTCTGGTCTAGTCCTGCCTGGACCGGGTGGTGCTCTGTTCTTCACCCGCGATATAGCATGTCGGATTTCCAATGGAAATAGCGCTTGAAGGACAGATTCATCCTCCTTCAATTTATATGGTGGTATGAGGACATGGCTAGCGAAGAGATCCAAGTAGCATTGATGGATGATTGTCTCTATTACCCTTTTAAAAGGTGTAAGTGTTCCGTCAAGGCAGCGGAGTGCAATCATCTTGGTCTTATAGTTGGCGAAGCCCCGCTGGGATTGCGAATGCTCTTCCCAGCTTCTGCAGCTTCTACCATAACTGTGCTCTTCTCTCTTTGACGTCTTCTTTTATCGTTTATCTGCGGCGTTTCGCATTCAGACGTAAGATTTCAGTTGCCCGCAGCTCGTGCGATTCCACGATGACGTATCACCTCGAGTGTCTGCGGAGACAAGCGTCTCTTCGTGAAATTAGGACTCTCGGCTTTCATAGCGCTAACGTGAAGATGTTCAACGAGCCCGGCGTATTCTTCATCGATGTTGTCGAGAACGGTATTTTCCCATTCTCCCATAATGCGACGAATGATTTGAATACATCCCAGTTTATGGTAGTTGTGGAACTTCGTTGTTTGAATTTAGCGGCTATCTCTCCTCTCCTCGAAAAACGGAACGTTGCGCGAAGGAGACCCGTGTAAAATTTAGGAACAACGGCGACATCGGTCAGGCAAAATCTTCGATTTACTAAGATGTGATCTATTTCGTTATGGTGCTTTCCATTGGGAGACTCCCCTGTCCATTGCTGAGAAAGAGGCTTTTGGAATTGCGAGTTATCATGGATGGTTTGGGACGTCATGATAAACTCAGATAGCCTCTCACCCTGTTCATTGCATTCTAGTCCGTGGGTCCCTATGTGATGTTCTTCAGACGTTCTTCTAGGTTAATTTTTGCGTTAAAATCTCCGACAATGACCTTGAAGAATATATGATCTTATCTGAAGAATTTTTCGAGGTCCGTATAGAACGCTTCGACTTCGTCTTCGTCATAGCTTGATGTTGATGCGTAAGCAACGAAGATGGTCAAAGCCGGCATAGAACCACATCGTTTCAACCGTAATCGTCCGATGCGGGTTGTTAGTTGTTCAAACGAATCAATGCTCACGGTCACGTCATCAATCAATGGTCGATTTGACGAGGACGCCAACGCCGCCGACACCTCTGCGATCGCGTACCAAGGAATAGTTCTTCTCCGGTGTCGTAAACATCGTGAAAAGGATGGTGCCTTCTCGTCTCAGCCAGGCTAGTGACGTCGTACCTTATTCTTCTTGCTTGATTCAATAGGTCTTCTACAGCGGATTCGTGAGCAAGGGTTCTTGCGTTGTAGATACAGATCGTCATTTTAATCCGTTTCGATCTTGGCAGCCTAGTTCGGCCCTGAGATTTTAGCAGCCTCTCCATACTCGTCCTACCTGGCGTTGCCTTACAGAGGCTCTTTCGGAGTCTGGCCAATGAGGCCCATATTTGTTAATATTTTTGGCATTTTGATACCCAGCGTATAGCTTGCCAGGCTCTAAGCGTGGGGGCTGGGTACTCACGAGTAGCTTGCCAGTCTCTCTAGGAGGAGCGGGAGAAGCTTATTTGTTTTAGGGACTCCTAACCGCCTCCCATGTACTTCCCAGCCGCCTGATTACAGGCTTTTGGCCGACTTGACTCGTAGAAATAGAGTTTTTGTCAAGTCGGCGCTGCAGAAGCAAGGGTGCTCTCCCCTGAATCCACCTGCGTCTCTGGGAAGCACACGGTTGCTTTTGGTTTGCGTTTATTCCCCTATCCACCACCTGGGGGCGCGCCACGTGCCCTCGCGACTAACCGGGCGGGATCCCTCAAAGAGGGAGGTCCGTGGGTACGTATGTACATATATATATATATATATATATATATATATATATATATGTTTGCATATATGTACAAATGTGTGCATATATACATATATGCATGTACGCATATGTATATGTATATATAAAGGATAAAAGGATAAAGCTCTCGGCGTTGATCAATCCCTGAGGGATGCGCCATGCATTCGACTTCAATTTTTAACTTCGTTTGAGGTGATTGAATGCATATCTGGCCTTTACAATGACTCGCGGTGGCCTTCCGCTGAACCGAGTCAGTGCTGCTTATCCTCCCAGACAAGTCTGAGACCTGGCTGGTACCAATTTACCGACCCCGGAGGGATGGATGGCTTGGTGAGCCATGAGCGCGAGATCGAACCATTGACCTCGTGTGCGACGCAGAGCACCTCTAACCACTGCGCCACATGCGCCATATATATATATATATACATATATATATATATAATACTAATTTCAGATGTTCAATGGAACTATGAAGATGCACAGATGCTTCATCCGTTATTTCGCGATATTATCACTAAAGCACTCGATCCTGAGAGGCAGCTGAGCTACTGTACGTCATTTCGCTCTTCATATCAGTCAGTACTAAATAGTAGTTCGAAAAGTGAATGTTGTTCATAAGCAGTTATGACCTTTTTTCATTTTTCTTCCTACTACTTTATCTGCTTTTTCTTCAAATTCGTATTTATAGTATTCTCATCGTTGTATACTTTGCATTAGACCACCTTCACTACCTTATCATATCGCAGTCACCGAGATGATGTTGCAGAGCATTAGTTCATCGTTTATGACTGGCACATTCTTGAGTGTCTTGTTGATCCAAGTTGTTTGATGCGTCGCATACAATCGAAACTGCATATCTGCGCAACCATCTCAAAATGCTGGAATTGATCAACGTTTTTTTTTGGAGATTTGTATTATATGCATACCATTCTGTTCGAAATAGTGTCTTTACACATATTGGCTAGTTTTCGTGTATTTGAAAAAGCGATCTTATTGCTTAGATGATTAACAGATTGTGTAAAAGGTTTGTACCGTTTTGATTTTATAAAATGATTTTTGCAACAAAGTGACGAGATCGCAAGGTCGAAGCACGTGCATCGAGCTCTATAAATCAGCCCTCTTTGATAGACTATTGACATGCGTGGCTCAAAAATAATTACCACACATATCGATATTTGATTTATGGTCTTAAGAAAACACTCGAAACGAAAGAAGTGATATATTGAATTTACTAGACAAGAACAACCAAGTGTACAACACTGTGTTTTCGGTGATAACTTCACTGGACATAGAGTGTAAAACGTTCGTCATCGATAATTCTTAGTGTGAGGACTGGAGCACCTACACAGGATTGGCAAAAGACTAGAAAGGATAACTGCACGACTGACGAGATCGCAAGATCGAAACACGCGCATCGGGCTCTACAAGTCAGCCCTCTTTGAGAGACCACTGACATGCGTGGCTCAAAAACATTACCAGGCATATTGAAGTTTGAGCTGTGATCTTATCGAAACGAAAGATGTGAAGTTGCATGATTCTAGTACCATTGGATGCACCTTTCTTGCGAATTTTTTGGTTTGCAACTTACCTATACTTGCTTTAAAATGAAGCTGTCTTGTGAATCAAATTTGCTTACTACTCATGCACGAATGGCGCGCAGAGGAAAATTCTAGTGAAGAGGCCGATCAACCATCCAAGGACAGCATAGCGATGAACTTCCTGTTGACCAAACGAGCGCGATTGATCCTCCTGACTGTTGCCTCCAGATTTGAACTTCGCAATCCACGTTCTAGCTCGTCCCTTCTGAAACCGCGTCATCTTTCCAAGCTCCATTAATCTTGTGCACCGCGTCACTTTTACCCTACGCGTCACTCTTTCGAATTTGTTCCCAAGACACCTTCATCCTAAATCAAGTACAGGCAAGTTTTGTATCAAAATATTCGGGAGAAAATGCGCAATCTATTTCCAAATTCACGCAGTTTCATAGTAAGGATCATATTGAAAAACCTACATCAGATCTAATTGAGTGAGAAGTTCAAATCATCAAATCTGAGAAGTTAACAACGACAAGAGTCTTGACTGAAGAGAATATAGTACTAGATTTAATATGAAACAACCACACATTATGTCTAGGTGAGATAACATTTTTTCGAGATATAGAAATCTCTAACATTACTTTCACTACTGACATTCGTGTAGTGTGGCTGTTTGGTCGTCTAGACCTTGAATTGTCGTCCTATTATGCTTAAAATGCTTTTATTTTGGACCATAACATGTGTCGAAATAAAGAGTCAGTTTCACAGGTGGATAATGACTTCGTTTGGATGATGATTCAGGTGGCTCGGGATTCATCAGATTTTTCATTTAGGTATAGCAATCTCAATATGTTCCTTCTATTTTTGCACAATAAAGCTGACGCGCTGCTACCTACTTATAAATTGGTCTTGCGAACACTTTTTCAATTGAGCTATGAACTAGAGGATCAAAAGCCTCACAAGTTTATCGTTCCGGCTCTTTTCCGTTTAGTAATGCTGAATGAGGAAACGATCCCTTTCGCTGGACAAGAACTTTTCACAAGAGTATTAGTAATCATTCGAAAGCTTAGATCTCTGGCTACTGCACTACGCGACCATTTTTCCAGGCCATATTTCTGTTACGGTGTAAAAATCAGAAGGATAAAATCATAGTTTACATCGGCTGTTTACTTATACTGTTACTTCACTGGAAGCACGAGAAGCACATGAATGTGTAGAGGAAATCTCGTAGTATCACACGATACAATTTTATCTAGAGTTTCTTTGAAAGCGGAGAAAAAATTCCTGTTCGAATGACAAAAATTGCACGTCCACATATGGTGTGCCGACGTACTTTGATTGATCGATAGCGGCCGCCGCACCGGATTGACGCCAGCAAACACCCCTATCGAGATTAGACGACAAACAAGAGCGCCGATAATGTGATAGTCGGTCATATTTTCCCCGTTATACTGCAGTAAAACGGTCTTTCTGGGCATAAGTACAGTTTAGGAATTGTTGAGTCTTGCACAATCGAATGATACTAATAGTCTAAAGGAAGAGCTCTGTCCAGTCTGTCCAACGAGTATTATACGCATGTGAAACGCAAATGTTATCCTATCGCTGGAGCGTTATGAAAGAGTCTTTTCGACAAATGGCCGCGAGCGCGATAGTTAGAGAGTTAACCTTTTGGACGATTACTGGCACTTATATGAAAGATCTTGTCCAGTGAAACCATCGTTTCTTCATATCTTGCTATCAAACGAAAGAGTACTGAGAAATCTCTAGTAGTACCGAAGTAGTGAGCAGTACAAACTCGATAGACACTCAAGTGAATATGTGCAAAATTTGACTGCATAGCAAAACTGAGTTTGTAGTATTGCGATGTTTTAATCCATTGCATCAATTCAACAAAATTTTTCGTTGTTTAATTGTTCTTGCTACACAGTAGCGTTTTCTTTTTCTTTTCCGTTTTTCCGATGTTGCTGTTCACCTAGTAAGGGAGAAGTTCCTTGGTGTCCATGCGAATGCTTGAATGGATTCGTGCCCATCCAAAGCAAAACTGGCCAACAACCGATCGAGAAACCGTCTTTATTACGAAACGAGTACAATTTTGTATTGATAACAACTTTCTTGCTGCATTCAACTGATTGCATTTTCAAAACTATAGCTTTGCAAAAGCATAGAATATCACAGTAAAATATCTAACCTATTTTTGTAAACTGTTGAACATTAGGAAACACGAAATCCACAGAGTGAACACCACTGAAATTGTTCTGGTCCCCACTGTATCAGTAGGAGCAGATATTTCAGTGCAACTCGAGGGTAAGAGTTAAAATAAAACTGAACAAGTTTACTCCGCATGCCCTTTCACTGTAAATTATTGGATCTGCACGAAATGTTCACAGCAAAGAACTAATGCCACTATTTCGTTGATCGCCTTGACTTGTGGCGCATCTGTATCCAACGTTCGATAATAGATATTTGCATGGCAACACTCAATAAGACTCTCGAAAACTGTCAATGTAAGATGAACTATAGCCACGGTGCGTGCACTGTAGCCTGCGGTATCATTTGAAAGTTTTTCGAATGCGTCGACTGGAGCTTTTCTGGCTAGTAATTTTATTTTTTCCCTTCTTTTTTCTGCTCTTTAGGAAGTGATCAAAGAGCGACTGTTTCAAGTCGAGAAAACAGGTGAGCCTCACTTTTTTTTTGGATAGCAGGGAAAATATACACTGTAGCGGCCGCACACATATATCTCCCTCCAATTAAATGCTCTCTTCACGACATACGTTACCACCGGATCTGTGTACGACACTCTGCTTCATGCAGTGTTGTGATTAGACTTGCTGCTGACCAAATTCCAGTTTTCAATAATCCCTCCTTCCAGCAGGAGGAAAAAGCACATGAAACCCTCTTAGTAAGGCGACTGAAAAACTCTTAACGTTTTTACTGCCTCTTGAAGACGTATAGATAAATTTGGTATTTTCGTTATTCTTTTGTAGAACTTGCAAACAACGACGTTCTTCGTGATGTCTTATGACATTATAATAGATTCTATAGTTTCGCCAATCATTTCGTTCTTGAGGGCCATAGTAGGCTGTGGATATTCGCACTCCTCTAAGCATACTGACAACAAAACGGATCTTTCACTTTTTCGCGATGCCTTATTTTAGTGCTCAGAAAGTTTTTCTCATAGAGTTTGTAGCCATTCGATAGCCAAGATTTAAAGATGCAACGCTATGCATCTTTCCTAGAGATATGTCTCAATGCTTTCCATCTAATCGACTAATCGCACTTTGTTAATTTTGTAAGTAATATTATTTCGGTGACGATGCTTCTCCCAAATGACTAAATGGTGTACTGAATAACAGTACTTTAGCAGGTAAATGGATGGTCATCCCTATTTTGATATTGATCACCTTAAAGCAATCTATGGACTTGGGTTTCTCAACCTACCATCTACAAAATTTTTGAGGTCTACTTTCTGTTGACCTCGGTATTCCTGGGAAATCTCCTTTCTTCTAAAAAAAAGGCGAGTTTTCATAGAAGAGTCTGTTCTGGCAGCTGTTCCTTCGGCGATGTCACCTTATTCAGAACCTGGAAAAATCAGTTTGCCCATATCCCATCTAGTCTAACACCTCCATCATTTTATTGAAAAAATCATCAAATGCTTATTTCAATCGCATCAAACACGAAGCAACTTTCAACATTCTCATCGGTTTTGTAGGCCTTCCACATTGTTGTTTACGAGAACAACTGTGACAAATTTACACGGACTCCAGATATACCTTTCACGTTAAAGTAACGGTCTTGAATGCTGCGTCTATTTACTCGTAATAGGCAGTACTCCTTGCGGATCATGTTTGTATTCATGAAGTCAGTCCAGAATGATTCAAAATGTTGCGCTCTTAAGCTTTATGTTCCTGTGTGAGGATGGTGATTTTTACTCTAGAATCTTTGACGATATGTGGTATGTCTTATATAATTTAGCAAATATTTGATTTCGCTTTAGGTTTGCGATCAGATGTTTTTGTACTCGCACAGAATGACCTACCCGTTTCGACTTATTTATCGCCTCACGCTTCTCAGGGAATTTGATAAAGTATATTTATGCTCATGCAATTATCATTTATAGCGAAAGGGCACAATGTACTTTTGCGTTTAACATAGACGGTCATATAAGCGGTCACGAACTTCGATGCTGCCTTAGAGTATTTGGTCGTATTTCAATCATTGTTAACGATTTCTCCAAACCTGCTCTCTCGCACAGCGTTTGATAGCTAGAATAATTTCGTTCAAAAGAATGACACAGTAAACCATAATGAACTATATTCCTGTAGTGACTGAAAATGGCTGTTTTCGTAGCCAATCTATTCTACTTTCTCTTCTTTTCCTTTACGCGCACTGGCTGCTGTGCAAAACACGTTTTTTTTTGAATATGCGTTTTTTGTAGCGTGAAGCGTGAGAGGAGAGGTAATGAATCAGTGTAATTTTGTTACTTAGCTTTCGGTATCGATTGGTAATGTGGTCTGATAATCTGGTAACATGATAACATGTTAGGAGCCTTTTATGAGGTCTGGCACGCCACTGATACAGTACTAGAAAGCTGCCGTCTCGTCCATGCAGGCTCATCACTAGCATGGTGCTTTTCGTTTCAGCCGATCAATCGCAGGAAAATACCTCACTCATAATGGAATTGACACCAAATCATCAGATCACCTCATGTCAAGTGACAAAATTCCCCGACGTTGCAGTGTCCATAGTCGAGCGCGTGTCCATGGTCGCTTTAATACGAGGGTAATATAGTCGTTCCCAAAGTTTGGTTCGCACGTTCGGAAGTGTAAGCCAGTTTTTATTTGGAACCTCACGGATAAATTTCATGTACTCTGAATGTTCGTTTAACAATTCAAAACATCTCCTTTTGTTATAACATATTGTCAGACAATCATCTACATAACTGCATCAAAGTCAAAGGCTGAAGGCCAATTACCAGGGCTTCCTCTTAAAACATGAAGGCAATAGCAAGACCTGTTATCAGCCGTTGTAATTTTCAACCTCTGTTGTGTTTGAGTTTTTTCCTTAACTACCCATAGCCTAAGCAGTTCGAGCACTCTTCCGACATAGCCATGAGCTGCAGAATCGAGGAGCCGTTTACGCTAATAAAACGATTGCATCTCGATCAATAAGTCTAGGATATCGCCTTACGTTTGCTCCTAATAATATTTGTGGGATAGGAAAACACGTATAATTATTTAGGAAGTTATCAGAACATGGAATAATTTTAGAGAATATTGTGTTTTAGACAAAAGATTGGTCGACTTTGCCGACACTGATTGTGTATCATTTGCCCTCATTGGAATCAGAACTTTAACGGTCTACGAATCTGACGTTGTGACGGTAGCGAAAATGACGACTTCGCGAGAATTTCCTTGTGCATTCGTAACGAGTTCCTTTCTTTTACCCAATTTCCATGTGTCGCGGTCCTATCGGATTCTTAATTAGTCGAATATTGTTTTTTTTTTTGAAGGTACATTGAGGACTTCTTTTGTTTCTCAGTCCGATTTGATGCTTTTCACGTAATGCAACTAAACATGGAGATTTCCAGATCTATTAGAATTTGTTTTAATGTTCAAGACGAATTCAAAGCCTCTATGAAATATTGTTTTGTTCGTCAGAAGGGTTGCATTTCTGGTGGAAATTAAGAAGGTTCGCTCTGCTCCTCACTGGGTCTGCTCAATGGATAAGAAACTTTGTAGGCAATTTTGAAGAAATCGATCGGTCTGAGTATTATCTCCCTTGCTGGGTTTTATCCCACATACAACAGTGGTCTTGTGCTTGAGGAGGACTTGGTTTCTATGACCAATGTTGTAAATGTTCTAATAAAAAGGTCGAAAGCAGAGGTGTAGGATTCATTACTCATTGAGATGTACTAATAAGAAAAGCGGTCGAAAGTAGAGCTACGATTCGTTATCAAAGCCACAAGCTCGACTAGCGGTCACCGCAATGTCAGGTAATTCCATCACCTGACTTCGGGTGTTTATTACTTGGCGTTGATTCATTTATAGAGGATTATTTAGCCTCAGGGGACCGGCTGAAGCAAGGATGGGTGCTACTGATGAGTCCCAATAGGAGGAAACAGGCACCTGTATAGCAGTAGACCTAACGGATGAACATGTTACGTTTTTATGTGATCAAATCGTTCAAATAGAAGTTTTGATGTTTCAAGGGTCCTAGAAAAAGAGTGTTCTGCTGACTTAATGAGTTTTTCGTAGGAGCTTCTTTGCCATGAAGGAAATGGAGTGATAAATCTCCACTGTATTTCATGATCGGCAATTGTACGTTTCACTTCTGGATCGTCTTGAATGCAAGCATTCGTTGAGAATTGTTTCTACAAGCATGAATGTTTGAACGCTGTCACTTGCGATTAATGAGTACATTCCCCGCTTAGTGAAGAAACGGTATAGGAGCGAAAGGAAATCGTTGTAAGATTGGATCACCTGTATCTATCACCTGTCGTCCCTCAAACCACCTGGTGACTCGAGCGGCTACCAGCAACACTTCCATTCTTCCCTATCAAGTGCAAGAGTAGCCCAGTGGGTCCTCCTTGCTTTAGGGATTCGCTCAGCATCATATCTTTCTTCTATGTCCTTCGTGAAAAATTGGACCATGTGGTCGGTGGTCTTCCTGTAGAACGCATGATGTCCCAAGAAATCCAGTCGGTAACGGCTCTCGTCCATCGGTTGTCGTTGAAGCGCATCACGTGTCCGGCCCCCATTATTTTCGATATCCTGGCATGTAGAACGGCATCTTTGCTCTCCGATCCTTGACGTAGGTCGGAACTTGGGATCCTTTCTCTCATTTGCGGGAAGCGGGATACTCTTAGCATGGACCTTTTAACTACTCGTTCAATAACGCCACGTGATGTTTCATCCTGATTATGTATCGATCAGGTTTCTGCTGCGTACGGCAGGGATAATCGTCGAGTCGAAAAGGTGGGCAAGGAGGCAGATGTTTTCTGCCCTCTTTACTACATCTTCGATGCTCCTAAACGTTCCCCAAGGCACTCGTTTCCTCCCGCTCAGTTCTGGAGCTAGGTCGTTCATCATATTTATTTCACGACCTAGATAGAAGTAACTGGAGCATTCGGAGAATTTCGCTCCGTTGAGAGTGGATGGGGCACACAAAACTCATCCGTTCCTCATGAACATCGTTTTCGTTAGATTCAGTAGAAGACCAATCTTTCCACAGGTGTTGCGAAATCGGTCAACGTTCGTTCTGCTTGGCTGATGCTTGATACTGTGAGGGCGATATCATCAGCAAAGCGAAAATGGTTTATTTGTCGACCGTCAATTGTCACTTCCATATCGTCCCATTCTAATGTTCGCATGACGTTTTGGAAAGTGACCGTGAATAGTTTTGGCGAAATTTTATCGCTTTGTCGAACCCCTCTTCTTACATCAATGATGATATTGTTGTAGACTGGAGATATTTTGGCTGTGAATTTTTTGTATAGCTCACGAAGATTTATTGTGTACCGAATGGGGACGCCCTGGTTATCCAGGGTCTCTGTAACCGCTTCTGTTTCCACTGCATCGAAGGCTTTCTTCAGATCGATGAAAGTGAGATAGAGCGCTATTTTGTACTCTCTTGAAACTTCAAGGAGTCTTGTAATTGTGTGGATGTGGTCTATGGTACTAAATTCTTTTCGGAACCTTGCTTGTTCGCATGCCTGCCCCTCGTCTAAAGTTCTGTCAATCCTGTTTAAGATGACTCAGGTGAACGGACAGCAAGCAGATTGGACTACAATTGCCTATGCTGTGAAGGACTCCCTTTTTGAACAACAACACGGTCTTACTCGTTTTCCATTTAATGAGAACCTTGCATTCTAACAGGTAGCGCGTGAAGAGCTAAGCCAGGGTGTTTATGAGAACTGGCGGCAGTTTCTCCAGGTGTTCTGATCTAATCCTGCCTGGACCGGGTGTGCTCTGTTCTTCACCGGCGATATAACATTGTCGGATTTCTGAAGGGAAGACCGGTTGAACGACAGATTCCTCCTCCTTCAATTTATACGGCAGTATTAGGACATGGCTGGCGAAGAGATCTGAGTAGTACTGGTGGCTGATTTTGTCCATTGCCCTTTTAAAAGATGTAAGTGTTCCGTCAAGGCAGCGGAGTGCGATCATTTTGGTCTTATAATTGGCGAAACCTCACTGAGCTTTGCGATTGCTCTTCCGAGCTTCTGCAGCTTCCGTCATAACTGCTGCTTGCCTCTCTTTGAGGTCTTCTTTTATCGCTTCTCTGCAGCGTTCCTCAAGTTCGGACCCAGGGTTTCGGTCGCCTGTAGCTCGTGCGATTCCACGTTAACGTATCAGTTCGAGTGTCTGCGGAGACAAGCGCCTCTTCGCGACTTTGAGACTCTCGGCTCTCATAGCGCTAACGTGAAGATGTTCAACGAGCCCGGCGTATTCTTCATCGATGTTGTCGAGAAAGGTATTTTCCCATTTTCCCAAAATGCGACTAATGATTAGAATACATCCCAATTTATGGTAGTTTTGGGACTTCGTTGTCTGAATTTAGCGGTTTTCTTTCGTTTTCCGCAAAAAAAAAAACGTTGCGCGAAGGAGACGATGGTCTGGTACCATGTAGAACTTAGGAACAACAGCGACATCCGTCAGGCAAAACCTTCGATTTACTAAGATGTGGTCTATTTCGTTATGGTACTCCCCATTGAGAGACTCCCACTTCCATCGTTGAGAGTGAGGATTTTGGAATTGTGAGTTAACATAGATGGTTTTGGTCGTGATGGAGCCTTTCACCTTGTTCATTCCATTCTAGTTCGTGGGCCCCAATGTGACGTTCTTTAGACGTTCTCCTAAGTCTAAATTTCGCGTTAAAAGCTTCAACAACGACCTTGAAGAAGGTTTGTTCTTCTTTCAAGATTCCTTCGAGGTCCGTATAGAACGCTTCTACCTCGTCTTCGTCATAGCTTGATGTTAGTGTGTAAGCGATAAAAATGTCAAAGCCAGCATTGAACCACATCGTTTCAACCTTAATCGTCGCATAAAGGTTGTTAGTTGTTCAAATGAGTCGATGTTCACGGTCGAATTCGATTTGACGAGGACGCTAACGTCGCCGATACCTCTGCCATCGCATGTTCCAAGGAACAGTGGAAAGGATGGCGTCTTCTAGTCTCAGCCAAGCTATTGACGTTATATCTTATCCTTCTTGTTTGAATCACTAGATCTTCTACGGCGGATTCGTGAGCAAGTGTACTTGTATTGTAGGTACAGATCGTCATTTTATTCCGTTTCGATCTTAGCAGACTAGTTTGGCCCTGAGATTTTAGCAGACTATCTGTACTCGTCCTACCTGATGCTGCCGTTCCGGAGCTTTTTCGGGGTCAGGGGAATGAGGCCCATATTTATTGCTGTTTTTATCATTTTGATATCCACGTATAGATTGCTAGGCTCTGAACGTGGGGGCTAAGTTCTCACGAGTAGCTTGTCAGTTTCTCTCGGAGGAGCGGGAGGAGCTTATTTGTTGGAGGCGACTCCTAACCGCCTCCCATGTACTTCCCAGCCGCTTGGTTGCAGACTTTTGAACGACTTGACCCGTAGAACTAGAGTTTTGTCAAATCAGCGCTGCAGAAGCAGGGAGCTTATTCCCTGAATCCACCTGCGTCTCTGGGAAGCACACGGTCGCTTTTGGATCGCGCTTGTTCCCATATTCAACACTTGAGGACGCTCCACGTGCCCTCGCGACTAACCAGGCGGGATTCCTTTGAAGAGCGAGATCCGGGGCTCAGAACATAACGTAACCTAACAGCAATAACAAAGAGGCAATAATCAAATCATCAACACGTAGATCATTTAGCACTTTAGTTTTTAACCCATTCTTGAGCGACTTTGTTTCGCCCTCAGCAGTTGAAGACAAAGAGAAGTTCAGCCATTTTATAGAACTTAACACTGTGAAACTTGCTTCTTACCAACTGCCTGTTCAGATTGTTCTCAGCATGTGTAAACATTTCGGTGGAAATTGGTTGATTTTTCGAAACAAGTGTTCATGGAATTTTTACTCACTTATTTGACAAAAGTTTTAGAAATCATGTCAAGAACAGACAATTTTTTCGTCACCACCCGTTATGTGCGGTACGGAAACCAGCACTTTTTGATTCGATTCATTTCTTCGCTTCGTCGTTTCAAGAGTTTTTGAACAATAGCTCCTTGTTTTTTTTTAATCAAACTTGAGACACTTCATACGTTGTTCGAACTGCAGCCTAGAGATTTTACCTTTTCCATTAATAACGTGAAATGCCTGTAGAGGCAAATCTCTTTCCAATTTATAAGATATGACAGCCAAGTTACTGCTCTCCCATGTCGATTACAAAGGAATGTTGAAAGGATGTCGAACCAGTAACTTACTTCCTGATAGATTGCATCACTAACCACTCCACTGTCCCTTCACTAAAAACTCATTAGTCATGATCTATCATAACTCCTTTTGTCTTCAAAAATGCCGGATTTGACTCGTCGCGTTCAGTAATTGTTTTCTTCCCATAGTGCATTTCTACAGTAGATCACTCTTGACGAACTTAATTTTAAGAACTGAAATTTATAAAAAGGTGACGCACATCAGGAAAACATCATAAGAGGCACGTAAATGGTAGCTGAATTTCCTGCTGACAGCCACCTTCTTATGGAAGCCAAGATATCTTCATCAGTAGATTTACTGGTCAGGGTTACATCAATGAATTTCACAAACGAAACTTTCAAAAACAGTGTTCAGTTGTGTCCTGTATGTTCACGTAGATTGCTTTTGTCTGTGAAAAGGCGCGAAGTGTATCGAGGCAGTTCTCACGACCATGACCGGAGTTCTTATAACCGCCGAATGGGACGTTCACCTAAATGGGAAAGCGAAACTAAGGTACTTACACAAAAAAACAACAATAAAAAAAGAGAAAATTTAAAAGAAATGTCACTAAGTTCTAAATTTTTTAGAATAACAAAACCTTGTCATTTGAACTTCCGGTTTTCTACGACATAATTTCCCTACATTTCAATCTCTCAGAGCGTATGTGGCGCAGTGGTTAGAGGTGCCCTGCGTCGCACACGAGGTCAATGGTTCGATCTCGCGCTCACGGCTAACCAAGCCATTCATCCCTCCGGGGTCGGTAAACTGGTGCCAGACTGGTCTCAGACTTGTCTGAGAGGATAAGTAGCACTGACTCGGTTCAGCGGGAGGCTACGGCGAGTCATTGCAGAGGCCAGATATGCATTCAATCATTTCAGACGAAGTTAGAAATTGAAGACGAATGTATGGCGCATCTCTCATGGATTGATCAACACCGAGAGCTTTATCCTTTTTATTAATCTTTCATCATTTTCAATTTATTCTTGATGTCTGCAGCCGCACTTGATAAAGTTTTAGCTTTGGTTATCAGACGATGATGTCCAGTAAGAACGTATTTATAATTCACAAAGGCCAGCGGATGCGTGCAACGATGACCACGACCCACCTTTTTATGACTATCTCAATATTCAAAAAATGGCTATCCATGAATTGGAAGGCAATCATGTTAAATATAAGAGCAAAAGCAGATGGGAACCCTATAAACGAGCCCCATTTTTATATAAACGAGAATTAATTTACGTAGAAAAAGCGTAACGCACCTCAGTGTCATTATAGGTATTGATGTACACGGTACCAGTTTGCAGTTTTGAGGCGACACGATGGCAACGTGCTAAGTTGCTATAACAATAAAAATTCGAGACAAGCGCTGGAAAATCCAATAAGTTCATGATGAGGTTCATGGCACCAACTATTGTCGCAACCTTTACAGTCGCAGAACACTGTGAATCTTTCTGAGATCTCTTAAGGGAGCTTGACCTGTAGAAGGACAGCTTTGATAGCAACCTTTAGATGGGCCGATATCTAAGCCTTCGCCGTCAAGTTGCCTCTGCATTGGCAAGAATAGGGGTCATGGTTTGTCTCAGAGTGTCCAAGGCGGTTATAGTCCGAGTATGCACATATTCTTCGATTGCAGAGTTACGTGTTATGCCTTCTAGACTATGTAACGATGTACGTGATCCAGCAGAGAACTGTAATAATTTGCAGCACGCAATTATGAAGGTATAAGTGAAACCTGGGTGTAAGGCTTGACTGTATGGGTATTTGCTTAAGACATCCACTTCATTCATGAGACCAAAGAATTCAACTTTTGGAAGAATTGATTCAGGAGATTAACCCAAACTGAGGAAGGGTAGTTCTAGATAGAACAACCGAAAGTACGAAACACTTGTTGGAAATAAGTGAAAATGCAAATAGAAAAACGAGGTAATATAGAGACAGGAGTTGTAGATTACATGGTTTTGGTAGATCGGAGTGACTAATATGTTGACTTGAACGAAGCAGTACAAAAAACTGGCGAATCTCATTCAAATGTCAAATAATCATTTTTTAGCCACGCATGTCATGTGTGTGGTGTGTTGAAAAAGGGCTGACTTATAGAGCCCGGTACACGTGTTTCAACCTTGCAATTTCGTAAGCCGTGCAGTTACCCTTTCTCGTCTTTTGACAATCCTGGGAGGGTGCTCCAGTCCCCACACTAAGAGTTAGCGACGACGAACGTTTCATACTCCATGTCCAAGGAGATTATCACCGAACACAGAGTGTTGTACACTCGATTGCTCATTTCTAGCATATTCAATATAACATATCTATGGTTTGGGCAAGACCACAGCTCAAAGTTCAATATGCGTGGTAATTGTTTTTGAGCCATGCATGTCAGTAGCCTGTTAAATGGCCTGGCTTATAAAGCCCGAAACACGTGTATCGGGCTCTATAAGTCAGCCTTTTTTAACAGACCACATAACATATGATTATTTGGCATTATGAAATTTGAGCTGTTGTCTTAGACAAACCCTCGAAACGAAAGATATCTAGTTGAAATACTAGAAATATATGAATCTTTTTCCTGGTAATATACATGACAGCAGACTTTAGTAGGAGACGGTAAAGGTTGGAATGACCATCGTTCAGGAGAGAATAATTTATCAGATGAACATCACCTCGAAAATATCCCTGCTGCCAGTCCATACATGGTGTCATTAGCTCTACTCACCACTTCCTCTTCTGTGTCAAACGGAAGAATAAGACAGCAAGCACCGAATATCTCCTCACGCACAGCATGCGCATCATCCTGAAATGTTTAAATTAATAATCGACTCACAAAAAAGTTTGAAAAAAATGCAACTAAATTTAGAGTTATAAAGCAGATAATATCAGATTAAAGTACTTTAAATCGAATATGGCACAGTTCAGCAATAAGTTGTATAAATTTTTTCAAGAATGTTGTTGAAAATGCTGAGATGTAAGTGGAGTATCTCCATTTTATACTATTCAAGTTTGTTTAGATATACGCTAGCACAGTGGTTAGAGGTGTCTCACAATTACACAGAATTGTCGGATCGATCGCGTGCCCCAGGGGAAACCAAGTACTGCATTTCTCCGGAGATCTTCTGCCCAAATATGCATTCGATCACTTTGAGATATCTATAACAGGGCAGCACATTGCGAATTTCTCGGGAATCAACGAAAGCCAAGAGAAACCTTTGTTCACTTTAATGCAACAAAGCTGTTCAGCCGTTAGGTGTAAAAATGATGTCGATCATCAGGGCTCAGTGTTCAGGAAAGTAATGGGATCCTTTGTTCAAAACTTCGACGGCTACGAGTCTGAAACTGCTTCAATGCCGATCACAAATCGTTGAAGCTGGTGCAGTGCTTTTAGTGAAGTGAGACATTCAAAGGATATGGTGAAAACTTGGTGAAAACAAGTTCGAACATTAAGTAAATCGTTAACAATCCACAAGAAAGTGTCGCTAGCTGCCGAGTAATAAAAAAACAAGCTTACAGTCGCCACTCTTATAACAAAATGCTCAAAAGGTTGATTTGCGCCAATGATCCTATTCCAGTTGTGAGGCGTCTGTAGGCTGCATTACGGCATGCTACACCAATCCCATCATCAGCTGGCGCGTGACTTTAAGACTCGGCAGCTTTACGGATGGTCTCACCGTAGTAACTAAAAAAGGGAATGGGCACGTATCGGTGTGGTAGAGTGCCTAGGTCTCCTGTGAAAGTTGCAAATTTCAGAAACTGTTACAAAGAGTGTACAGTAATAGAGAATGGCGATAGGTCCTTTCTCTTCCATCGTAGCGAGTTCATCAACTGAATGCAGGTGAAAATTGAGAATTACAACAAAATATAATACATTTCCTTACGAGTGTTTTATTAAAACCACTTCAACATATCTCGTAATTATTATTTGGTGTATCGGGCTTCTATAAGTCAGCCCTATAAAAGACAACATGGCATGTTGGTTGGTATAATTGTTGCGAGATACGACAAATAGTACCAAAGTAAGTAAATGCATCCGAGTGTTGCGTTTGCATCCTCAGACTTCTTAAATAAATTGTTCAAATACGCTTCAAAAAGCATTCAAAATCGCATGAAGCTGTTTTTGCTAACGGATCTTCTTAATTGTTTAGAATGCAGCAAGAGGAGAGAGGAGTTTTCATAAAAAATAAGGCAAAAGTTTTATTCACCCTGACATCGATTAGAGATCAAGTCGACTTGAGGATGCGAATGGATTAAAGTGTTCTGAGAACTAGAAAATGGGAGTTATCTTCTACAGACATTCCGTACGTGGTGTTTGAATATTATAATTTGGTACCATTATAAAAGTTCGTATACAACTACAATGTTCACAAAGTCAAGTTTTCGAGACTTCACTAAACAGTACAAACCATGCCAGTGGTATCTGTTTCTGCATCATTGACGTGTTCAACTAGACAAAAGTTTATTGTATTTTGTCTTCTAATCCTTAGTCAAAAATTATCGGAATTCGAGTAATTTTCTAAGAAACTGATGAAAAGACATGACTTTTAGAGATGAAAGTTGTTTGTCACCTTCAATCCAGTAATGATAGCTGGTTCAAAGTAGAAACCATTCTCAACGCCTTCAGGTTGTACTCGCTTGCCACCTCGCAGCACTTTGCCTCCCTGTGTAATATAGACAATGCAGATATATGAGAAGTACAATAAACCTTATGAAAAAACAAAGAAATCTTCTCAGCACCTCACTAGACGCGTAGCTGTTTGATCTTATAGAACAAACGAATTCCATAGCGATTTATCAAAAGCCTGACTAACAATCGTCCTCAATAACTTCAGATATAAATCTACGTTCAGCTAACTTATCTCCTCTTTTCAACCATACTTACCTCCTTCTTTGCACTTTCAATAAACTCAAGAATTTTATTCAAATGTAGTTCGTTAATATTTGCTCCAACTCTGGTGCTATCAAGCAGTGGATCACCAATAACTAGTTTGTCATCACATTCCTGAAAATGGGGAAAAATTGAAATACAAGATACCATTTGATCTAGTGACAGTCTTAAGCTTTTGCTTCCTCTTCTAGTTGCCTCCATGCATGAGAAACTGCAGCAAAAACCTGATCACACAGGCACATGTCAGATTGGAATCATTGCAAGTTTTGCCGGGTAGTTACTGGGATGAATCCGTGATCAAATCGAGGAATTAATGGAAAAATAGAATCATTTAACAAACGCGATACCTTAAGAAGTGTAGTGGTGAAGACGTCGAGAATTCCTCGTTGAACAAATACTCGGGTGGCGTTTGTACACACCTGACCTAAAAGAATTATCCGCCTTTATAGCTTCTCTTTGGGCTTTCTAGGTATGATTTTAGCCATTGATCTTTTTCATGTGTGATCTAAACTTTCCAGTAATACATTTTTTCAGCGAACAACGCTTGACGCTTCCAAGCAGGATTTCGGGCAGCTTAGATTCTTGGGCTTGGAGTTTTGCATATTATTCAGCGCTCTGGATATATAGTTTTAGCATCATAAGCGATAAAATAGAGATTTTTGAGGATTTCTAATTGCTTTTCATTTTTCAATGCTAATACCTTGATTTCGTTTGAAGGTAAAAGTCCACAGACCATGGCCGAGCAAACAAAGCAAACAGAGTGTGAAATATAATATTATTTCTGCTGCTATAGCGCAACAAAAACGCCTTATCAAAAATCAAGGGCGATATTGAAATTGTCATGTTCGAGCTATCGAATGCTTGCTAAAAGTCTTGATGTAAAGCTCTTTCAGCGAAAATGATCTTTAGAAAATTTTGCTATAAAGATATACGATGTCCCGCATGGGTTAACTGACATCTCTAACGGCTCTATTACATCACTTTTCCAATTTATACATACTAATACCTTTCATCACAGGTTCAAACTCTGCTAAAGTATGGAACTTTCCTTAGAAACTTGTTTGCTCGAGGGATCCTTTACAGACAAACTTTATTATTTTGGTTGGGCGTCATATAATGGAACAGAAATGGCTTTGAATCCATACCTTGATTCAAGAAGTTAGCCAACATTGCTGCAGCAACCGCACTTTTCACGTCCGAGTCATCGAATATGATTAATGCCGACTTGCCGCCGAGTTCTAGTGTCACCTGGATTCATTATTCATGATAATACTGAATCGAGCCCGCTTGTATTTGGTATAGAGTAATGTCATCTCACTAGTGAGGCCCACTAAAGGGCAGAAAACGTGCGACGCATTTACCAAAAGACTACATGAACTTACAACGTCATTTTGTTTTTTGTTCGTTACAACAGCTTACAACCAGAAACACACAAAATTTAGAACACAGTACTAAATGGATATCTCCATGTATATGAAGTGAACGGAGTACACGAAAAAAGCTGTGATATTTGGCAGAGGTGATTGAAAAATTTCCTGGTTTCCAATTGATTATTAACTTCTCAATTACCTGATCACTAATATCACAGACGATGTATATGATTATTTTACTATCAATATTGAGATGAACAGATACATTACCGGTTTTACATTCTCCATTGCCGACTGTCTTTGGACGGCCATACCGCTAGCAACAGAGCCAGTAAAGGTCATCTTACGAATGAGTGGATGAATGCATAAGAATTTGCCGGTCGCGGCTTCTCCCTAAATAATGATAAGACTTAAGCCCTACTTTTGTAAACTTCATTTTGTGGCTTTCATAACTGCTACTTTGTAATCTTTCTGCTTACGCCAAATCGCTTTACAAGATAGAAAGTTGTCCGGCGTCCATCTTTTGTCTGCAGGAAAATGATACAGCCCTGCTGTAGTCAGGCACAACCAGCTGCAATTATTCATTGCCTACAACGACTTTCTGGCTTGGATTTTCGTCAATTTTCAGAAATATGATAGGCATGGGTTTGTACTAGATGTTTAGAGCGGCGAAATAACACTGTCCGAATTAATATATTATTCTCTAAGTACATTCTTAGTCATCACATTGTGGATACACCACTTCTTCACTCGTTGCATTGTCTCACAAGAAGAAAGTTGCAGACAAATTGGAGTTTATGTGTGCAGTTGAATGTGTTCTGAAGATGCGGAGCCTTATTTCTTACTGAAATGATGGGTAGCATTTGATCACGACATTTTCTAGAATCTCGAGACAGCTGTGCTATGGCATCTCCCAGTCCTCATTGCAGTCAGTCGTCAGCTCTTTCTTTGTAGATTGGAGGAAGTAAGCAGATTTATCAGCAGGACTCTTCAAATGCCATAACAATTGCAGTTGACAAGTAATTGGTCTTCATAAATACGGGTGCTTAAAAGTAGGGTGAGCGATTAATCCGGACTACTAATAGGACTCGAGAATTCTGGAAATACACCAGTTGATTTCTCTCGAGGGTGCCGTGGCTGAGTGGCTGTGATGTTGGTCACGGTGCGCGTGAAGCCGAGCTCCACCCCCCACTTCTCTCCGCTAGTCAACAACAACGTCCTGTCGAACGCCACAGCAAGGCTATCATCGAGATTGCAAAAAGACTCGTTCAACTAGTATTCTACGCCGTTCAAGAAAAAGACGAAAATTGAATTAAATGCTTGAAGTACTGGGATCCGCACAGTGAAAAAAAAGAAAAAGACACTGTGAAGACGGATCAAATAGAGTGCTAAAAAACCTCTCACACTCTAATCATTTTTCTTCTGTTTGTTCTTTTCCAAATATTTTCCATATGTTGTGCTTGTTTTCGTACCTTCAGCAGTAAGAGGTGTTGCGTGTAGCAGTAAACAAGTAATAAATAAATATGTGAAAAGCAAACGTGTGCAAAAATCAGTATTGATTTTGCAAGCCTTATCAGATTGTGGCGCAACATTATACTTCAAAAAATCTAGCCTACCTGAATGACGTTATATATTCCGTTTGGTAAACCAGCCGCCGTTAGGATCTCCCCAATCAGTACTGCTGATGCTGGAGCAAACGGCGACGGCTTATAGACAACAGCATTACCGGCAGCCAGCGCTGGAATCGCCTTAATATGCAAACTTCTTTTTTTTTCACCGACTCTACTGTATGGATCAAAGTTCGGATATTATGAACACTATAAGGTCTATGTACGACTCAGTAGTAATTTGATTGCATGAATCAACTGGCTTTTTTTATCGCCCAGCCTTTTCTTTCTTCTTCTCTCCTTTCTAGGAGCTTGACAACAAAACGACCTTTTCAAAAACTCAACAGGCTCCACCTTTCTCGAATTTACCGGGCAATATAGACTAATTTCTAGCATAGAATTCGCGCTTCAATCGCAGGGTCTCACTAACGGTAAGGAATGTTCTAACAGCCGACTTTTCTAGGACCGTGGCATTGGCAAACATTAATACTGACTGGGCTTACAGGACGCTGATAAATAATGTTAATTCGGCTAACATTTTGAAGTCCTGGTTTTCCTCAGAGCCTATGATTTGAGTCAAATTTCCAAAGCCATTCTTCGTTATTGTGGATTCTCGTCTTCTCCTCGTTCGAGTATGTTAACACTACAAACGGGTAAAAAAACTAGCATACGAATCATCTTGTATAACAGAACATCGTTGAGTAAGGTTATTCATCTAGAGCGGTGCTCCAGCGAAAAAGTTTGACTTGGGTGATAACGAAGTGAAGATGCACAACGAGGGCGAACGACTATGAATACTAGACGCGAATCTCGTCTCTAGGGAAGACGAAGGCGTCGAAACATTACCTCATACACAGTTTTCCATCAACCTTGCTTGAGCTCAATTTTTTTTATATAATATTATTGATTGGCAATGAATGTGTCAAAAGAATGAAAGTGTCGCAATGTGAGTGAAAATATCAAATAACTCGCTTTCTTCGTCAATGAGTTCAATTCATACTCTTCTTCCCAACACCGAACAGAGAAAGTGTAGGAATTAATGCTCAGATTAACATAGATAAAATAGGTGAAATATAATGAATAAAATAAGAAGAGAAGATATGAGTAAGCATCGTATTTTTTTCTCCAACCAATTATAGTTTTAGTTAAATCACCTTCCACATGCATGTTTGGAAAGGGTAATTCCAGGCTCCAATGCATCCGACAACACCAAGTGGCTCACGACGTGTGTACACAAAACGAGTTGTCGGACCACCAGGCAAATCAATCTGGTCGCCTAAAAAGCTGAACCATCTCATCTCAAAATTGAATTTCCGTTTTCCATAAAAACCTAAAGCTTTAAGCATCGGTATTGAGTTCACTGAAATTTGAAATCTTGTGTTAATAATTTGGTGCCGACTTAAGGAAAAAGCACTTAACCCATTTAGCCCCACGCATATTTTTCCTGAGCGCACCAAAGTGGGTACGGGCAGATACTATACTTTGCACAACTGGGCTCAGCTCATTCCAGCACCGTGCACGATTGCCGCGTTTGCGACGTCTCAATCAAAACCATGTGCTGTAGTAATTTTTTGGTACCGCGCTATGATTTTTTCCAAATATAGGGGGTGAGGAGGGGGTCTAGGGAGGAGACATTCTTGACTATTTCTTTTTTTCTAATGAAGTGATTTGGCTCGCTCAAGTATTCCATTCAATAACACTTAGGATTCTTTCTTCCTCATACTTTAGGTGCATGATCCATCTTCGGCTTACTCACCTGTTTTCTAAGTGCTGGGTAATGTACTGCGATTACCTGCATCAAATCTAAGTTGACGATTCCATGACAAAACTCACATGAAATTAATAGTAATTTCCGATACACAGTTGGTTACATTCAGGGGGCCTTTATGTGCATATCTTGTAGCATATGGAATAAACGAAATTTCATTATTGTGGTCGTATGTAGCTTCACATATTCTCTTTGTTTTGGTGAATATGACAATGCATACTGTAAGCAGAAAATGAAATCCTTCAAATGTTTTTTTTGGAGGGAAATTCATCAAGAGAAGTCATTCACTATCTAATACGATGCGACCTGTCAGAATGTTTAAACCCTTTTCGAGGTTGCTACCTCAATGTCATACATAGGTTTCGGCGGTATCGTCCGCTTCATCAATGGCACATGCCCACATTATGCCCTAATTTATAGCAGGGACGGGGAAACGCTGTGGTGACAGCGAAGTGATATTGTGCCACTACTATTTTCTGATATGATATGACCATAAGAGAACGTCGTAGCGAAAAAATTCAGTTTTTTATGTGAAACGACCATAGGACACTCTATGTTCTCAGAGCCAACTTCAGCCAACTGAATCACTTCTGCAGTTTATAAACACTGGATCAAATAAAGTTTTACGCAAATCCGTTTATAATGCGTCGCTATGTCTGCTATCTCAATCTTACCCAATCACTCACAAGATGTGATCAGCCACGACCTATACATCGTTCGTGTGGGGTGCACGGATTAAATTGTTGTCAATGTTGGGGTTGATCGGATGTCCTTGAGCTTTTTTCCGAGTGACTTTATGACCTCTGTTTTGCAATATTCGAGACTGTCACCCTAAATTCTTTGGTTACTCGTTTCCAATGTTAATGTTATAATCGTCAAGGGACGCCTTAGTAATCGCAAAGTATGAAGTTTGTTTCAGAAGTCTGTGATGGTTGATAAAATCATGAATGAAAGTGCTGCAGACGACCGGTCTCCATTAACAAGTATCTGTTAAGTTTGATGAATCAGATCCACAATCAGCAACGTTAACAATTCGACAGTACGGAAACAAATCAGGCCGGGTAAATAGTTTTGGAATACCTAAAATTATCTGCAGATTCGAAAAATCAAAAAAGGGCGCTATTTGAGCTAATTGGAAACAGAAGAGATTACGCTTAGCCTCATAAATACTTAAAAATTCGACTTCTTGCAAGCAGATTCTAAAAATTGTGAAAGAGTGGTTTAGTCTGCTTATCAGGCATTCCACTCCCTTGCTGAAGAAATTCAAATACAGGCACATGAATGTTCATTTTGAATGTGACCACAGTAAGGCTGTCATGATTTGAATGAGTTATACTTTACAAATATATATCCAATGATGCTGAGTGATGTGCAAAACTTTGGAAGTCGGATGAGATTCGAATCCGCGTTTCCCTCTTTTCGTGTGCACGCGCTAGCGCCGGCAGTGCACTGGTTAGTGTCAGCGTGACTAGGTTCAATGCCGATATCGCCTTGCCAGGCCTAGCCGTCGACGGTCGATTGCTGACAAATCGATACAATTGTGTCGAAGAAAGAGTGATGGTGGAGCGTCGGTAGTGCACTGGTTAGCAAACGCCCCTGAAAGGGTGAAATGCGGGTTCAAATCCCGCGCGATGTTCAAGTTTCACGCATCAATCAACATGATTGGATATACCAGTTTTACAGGTAAACCTGCATTATATTTCGACTTACCAATCTACTCGATGCTAAAAGATAACATACCTTGTAGAACAGCAGGACCAACTCCTGCAAAAAACTCTATAGTGTCTGCGGACGAATCAATGTCTATCCTAGCTTCGTATATCGGTTTCCCATTGGTTCTTACCTCCCAACGAGCGATTTCTTCGATGTTAGTCTGTAATAAGTACTCCTCACGGGCATATGATGACGTAAAGAACGGGCATCCTTGTACAATTGACTTTCAGAGGTTTTCAAAACGACTGACAAAAGTAATAGGCAAACAGCCAAATTTTCTTAGCCGCATGCTTACACCTCTACAAATGTCAAAGAGTTTATAAAACAACCATACCCAGTTAGCCACTTACATCATTGCGCGGGAATGAGCAAAGCAAACTGTACTTTTGATGCATTTTTCGGCCTTCTTTTGCACTAATGCTCCTTTAGTTGTTTATTTCAAATTCAGTGTCTAGGTTTCCTATTATAGATGTCATCGTTGGTCAGTCACTATTTTCTACAATTCACAATCTATCAAGCTTTTCTTGTCGAAATCTTATTATGTTCGTCATATGGACTATTGCTAACGAGGACTGTGTTATGATCTGCTGAGAGTATGCACAGAAGAAAAAGATGATAAGATGTCCAAAAAGAGATACAAAGGACAAAGGATAAAGCGCTCGGCATTGATCAATCCCTGAGGGATGCGCCACGCATTCGTTTCAATTTCTAACTTCGTGTGATTGAACGCATATGTGGCCTTTGCAATGACTCGCACTGGGCTCCCGAGTACCGAGCACTGTACCGAGTCAGTGCTGTTTATCCTCTCAGGCAAGTCTTAGACCTGTCCGGTACCGTTTACCGACCCCGGAGGGATGGATGGCTCGGTGAAGCATGAGCGCGAGATTGACCTCGTGTGCGACGCAGTGCACCTCAACCACTGCCCGCATGCGGTCATTTAAGAAAAGATATAAAAAGAAATTGATGCAAATATATGGAGAACGCAGAATTTTTTTTTGTCTTCTCAACTGGGTAACTCAGAGACTTCTTTTGGTGAAGCTATCACTTGGTGACTCATTGATATCCAATCCACACGATTTGCGATGGGGAAACTAGACGAAATAAATCCTCAACAGCGAGTAGTTAAATGGTTTATTTGTTAAATCGACGCAATGCGTCCTACACTAATTTTGAGCACAAACATGCCGATATTTTGAAAAAATTAGATGAAAATTCAAAAAATAAATGGATTCAAGCAAGATAATATATGTACTATGAAAATTAGGTATGTCAAATTGTTAGGTGTGCAATTATACCCTGATAATTTCTGCAGCTCTCCTTAATATTTTGCCTCTTTCCAATGGTGTGAGATCTCCCCAGTCTGGCTGAACACTTGATGCCAACTGAACTGCGCGATCCACTGTGTGTTCATCGGCGATTGGACATTGGGCAACGACAGCACCTGAATCTTCAACATTTCTATCTCTGGTTCGAATAAGCTCTCATGAAAGATGAAAAAAGGAAAGATGCCATGACAAGACTAAGACTGATGAAAATGATAAAAAGGTAGAGTTCTCGGCGTCAATCAATCAATGAATGATGCGCTGTGCACTCAATTCATCCAGAATAGCTAGAGGTGATTGAATGCATAATCTGATCGTCTCTATGACTCACACTAGTTTACTAAAGTGCCAAGCCAGTGCTTAAATCCTCCCAGCTAAGTCTGCTACCAATTCAGACCTCGGAGAATGAAAAGCTTGGTGAGCTTTGAGCGCAGGATCGAACTAATCACGTATGTGTGTGTTGGAGGTCACCCCTAAGCGCGACAGCGCATGCGTCTCACTGAGATGAAAGCTTACAGAGGATGATGAAGATAGAATCAAACCTATTAATGGTGTATAACACATGTGAAAACCGCCTGAGTTGGAAATGATACTGGAGACCCTCAATGGTCATGTTTTGTAGTAAGACTATTCATTCAATGCAAGAAATAGGAAACGTGATAAGAAATGTACTTCATCAAAGAAGGTAGAAAAGTTTTGTTACTAGGAACATTAATGGACGATTTTGATATCTGGAAGGAAAAGTGGCGGAAATGTTTTTTTTTTCAAAAAGTTCCAGCCGAAACAATATAATCAATGAGTCTCACTTATCTATTGAAGGACCTCTTTTATTTTATCTTTATACTTATCTGTCTAATGCTTTATTATCTGTTTGTAATGGGTTCTCTCTCCATAGAGTTCCATAGTCCATATATGTCCGAGAGCATGAAGAATTCAAAGTTTGGCTTAATACTTGAAGAAAACAAGATTCTTTGCAAAAAACTGAACGACATCCAAGGCCTTACAGTAATCATTTAGTTTAGTCGCAAAGAGCGCCCTGCTATTATCTTAATGTTGAGCGTCTTCGAAAAGCGTTTGAACCCTGAAGACACGATTGGTCCAAACATAGAGACGCAATATGTGACACTTCAATCCGAAACATACGATATTAGGCACATAACGGACGGTAAGGACGTACAGTATCCATATCCAATTCGGTGAGTTGCAGGACATTTACGCTACATTATGTGAATTTATTCGAATTTTAATCTATAACATATTAATGCAGGAGGCATCAAACCAGAAGAACTATTCCTCAAACCTAGTGATTTACTATAAATCGTTATTCGGACAATTTCATTAAGTAGCACTTGGGCTAAAAACTGATTGATCTCCATACCAATTGTAACCACTACAGTGAATGGTCATTTCACGGATTATGTAGGGAATAAAAATTGCCCCGATAAGTTTAGAAAAAGTTGCAAGACTCCTCCAAATGCTGCCAGCAGTGTGCTTGTATGTTGGACCATAACACCCTCCGATATATAATGGCATACATACATTTTTCTCTGAAACGATAGAACAAAGTTCCTTCTACGATATGTAAACTTCAGAACACCTCGACTCCTCTAGTAATTAGAGGATTGGTGCTTATTGCTAAAAAAAAACCGGGAATGCAAAAGTTGAAAATTAGCTGCCGATCCAAGGTTAAATGTCAGCATCCATTATCTGTCAACACATCAGCAAGCATATGATGTATAGTATGCCAACACAGGTATTCAACTTCGCATTTCAATTCAGTTGGAAAAAATACACTCAGAAAGTGAAGATCACCATTTCGCATCGCTTCCACTATACTGTACGGTTGTATTGCAGTCCATAGTGTCAATAACTTATGACAAAAAGAACATGTAGAATCATCGGACAACGCGAATTGAAAGCACTTGGTAGCTTCTCAGATATCTGTTCGACTCTACTTTAACTTTCATTTTGTCACTTTATTGTCCGTCTTCACAGTGTTATTTTTCACTGTTAAGATCTCAAAACTTTCAATATTCAGTCGTCTTTCGCAATCTTCTTTAACGTTGTAGGATACTGGTTTAGCTCATCTCTTTGCAATATCGAGGATAGTCTGGCTATGGCATTCCATAAGGCGTTCGTTGTTGACTGCCGGAGAGTGTTGGGTTAGGGTTCGGTCTCACGCGTGCCACGACGAGCATCACAACCACGCGGCCGCGACACCCCCTTCCCCTTCCCCCTCCTCCACCCTCGGCTCGAATAACACGTCAAAGTAATCAGGAGAAGGCAAAAGGTAGATAATCAGGAAACAGCGAGCCTCTAGACCAGTAATCGAATCATACAAACTACGACAAAGTGAGCTTTGAAAAGATGTTTACTCAAGGCTCTACGCCACATCAAAACGCGTCTTTCGAGTCTGGTTAATCAGACAAGTTCATAATTGACGATATCCATCATAACGTCTACTCTAGAGTATGCAGTACAATAAAAAACCACTACTTCACGAGTTCATCTAATTTTTTACAAATATTCGATTGGTTAGGGAGAAATGGCGCAATGATTAGTGCTGCAGCGTAACATCGTACCCAACACTCCCATGCAATAATGAACGAAAAACTTAGAGAACGCCTTAGCTGGTTATTTTCAAGATTGCAAGGAGAGTCGTGTTGACCAATATTCTAATAGGTTGGGGAAACAGTTCTGAGAAAATGCTTATAACTTTTTTGAGTACCAGCCTTTTTTGTGTTCTTGTGCTCATTTGAAAGCCCATCCTCTCCCACGTTGATTGGTGTATAATTTATCTACTTATTTCAAGATGAAGGTAGCACACGAGCAAATTAGGTTGTTAATGATGCACGAATGGCTGTTGGGTTCAAATGCAACGGTGGCAAATGAACGCGTCAATCTGGTTTGGGCGAAGACACAATTGGCAAGAGTACTGTGCACAGGTGATTCAAAAAGTTTGACGAAGGTGAAGAAAGTTTGGAAGATCAGCCACGTTCAGGTAGTCCAAAAGAAGGTGATCTTCAAGGTGCGCTTGAAGCGATTGAAGAAAATCCTTCTTTGACAACGCGGTCATTCATTTCTTCAACAGCAAGAAATCGGAACTTTATGTTTGCGGAACCGATCTTTCGCCCGAGAAGTGGCAGGAAGTGCTTGAAGCTGAAGGGGAGTACTTTGACTATCAGTTTTGTCTTTGTTCGGGTGTAATAGGTGCATAAATAAGTGTTTTACAAGCATTTCCTCAGATCTTTTTCGCCAACCTATCAAAAATTCCTGAAAAAGACGAAATCCTCAAATAGCAGCTAAAGCAACACGTGAAATCTACGAAGAGTTTTCTGGAGGATGAATTTGTGAGGAACTAATCAAATGAAAGAAGTGCTAAGGTCCACACAATAAATCATGGTAACGATTCGTCTAAAACAAAAGTAGAAGCTCAATTAGCCATAATCAAGTAGCGATTATTCGTGTAGTTGAAGAATGTAGCGTAGATGTTGACAATTTATGCGTGATTCGATGAAACCAAATAGACGTGGTGAAAAAAATTTGTAAAGAAATCATTAGTTTGCACCTATTCTTGGTTCAAGCACGTCAAATGTCGTGGACAAGTCGACCGTAGTTCGCTTCCCATCAAGGAAATATAATCCACCAGAAAGATCAGATGGCACTTTGAAAGCCATGAAGTCGCTGAAATTTCACAATATTCTCTTGTTTTGTGTAAAATCAGCATACAAGAGGAATGCTTCACAATGACAAAATCAATCATTACATCATCTCAAACAATTTATCAATGAAAAACAACGATCTGAAGATATTCTCGGTTTTTTAAGGTTTTTTTTTTGCTAAAATAAATACGCGCTTAGTCATTAATCATCACTTGGAGAATGATTTTGGAGTATCCATTGGTACAGATAGTCGATGGCTGAGGAAATAGATGAACGTTAGTAGCGTACCCTCAGCTATGAATAAGAAAGAACGGAGAATCTTGAAAAATTTCACTTCGGCTCTCATAGATGTGATCTACGGTTTTCTTGGTATCTTATTAACTTTACTAATTTCTTACAATTAATCGATTCAATAGTAAGATAGGTAAAAGTAGAAGGCACTGAAATGAAGAGTCAGCGATCATTCAGCTCAGATAGCTACGCTTAGTGTAACTACCATTTAGTGAGCATTTGCTGTAATATGATAAGATAGTTTTCCTTCTACAGTGATTATTGTGCTTTATTAATTATAATCGAACGTTGCTACGCCGAAGCAGAGTTGACTTGAGCGACAACGAAGAAGAGTATCCACAACGAGGATGAACGACTCGAATAATTGACACTGAAGAAGACGGAAACGTCTAAACGTTAGCCGGATAAAATTTTCATTTCAACCTCGTGGTAACGATTGTCTTATTGAAAAAACGGGGTTGCACGATATTGCTTTTTCAAGTCAACTTTTTAGTCAAAATAAAGGATAAAAGGATAAAGCTCTCGGCGTTGATCGATCCCTGAGGGATACGCCATGCATACGACTTCAATTTTTAACTTCGTTTGAGGTGATTGAATGCACATCTGGCCTTTACAATGACTCGCGGTGGCCACCCGCTGAACCGAGTCAGTGCTGCTTATCCTCCCAGACAAGTCTGGGACCTGTCTGGTACCAATTTATCGACCCCGGAGGGATGGATGCCTCGGTGAGCCATGAGCGCGAGATCGAACCAGTGACCTCGTGTGCGACGCAGTGCACCTCTAACCACTGCGCCACATGCGATCATATATATATATATATATATATATGCTGTGCGAATCCAATAATTCTAGCATTTAATTCGTTTTTTTCGTCTTCTTCTTGAACGCCGTAGAATACTCGTTAGGCGGGACTCTTTGCAATCGCCTGGCTGAGTTGTTCCATAGGGCGTACGCACCCTTTTGTTATCGGACAGAGACTTTTCAGAATACTTTTCTCCGGACATGTCAAAATACTAGGTGCATAAATATGACTCCGCCCTTTTTTGCTTCAATAATAGGTGAAATAAAGATACGCATATTTTTCTGCTTGAAAGTGCGTTAGATAGGCCATTTTTTAAGTGTTTTTCATATACGAAGTATTTTATATGACAGTTTTTATAAGACTTTGAAGATGACAACTTTGTACGCGGAAAACGCCATTTTTTCTAATTTGCTAGTTTGAAATTTGACTTTGGTAATTTCAAGTGGTAATCTAACGGTCTAATGTCGGGAGAGCAAAGCGGGTAAGGTAAAACATCTAGAACCTCCCATCTCAGCTTATTTATGACGCTTTCGATCGGTTTCACAACAGTTAGTCAGTCAAGCGCTATCATGTAGCAAAATTGCGAAGTTCGTGTCGTTTTGGTTTTTTAATACGATTTTTGCAGTATTATTGCAAGAACTCCGTATTTTTCAATTGCCATTTTCTTGCAAACATTTTGGTATACAACTTACCTGTACTTGCCCTAAGATGGGGCTCGCTCCAAACTCCATTAATCTCGAGCACCGCTTCACTAGCATCGTTCACTTACGCGCCATTCGTGCAAGAGTAACAAGCAAATTTGTCCCACCGCAGCATCATCTTGAAGCAAGTATAGGCAAGTTGTATACCAAAATATTCACAAGAAAATACGCTATTGAACGACACTAAAAGCAATTTCAATTACTTTTGTTTGATAAATCTGCAAAGTAAAGCTCTCTCATGGCGTTTTTTCGGGTACAAAACTCGTTATTCCTCAAAGTCCTATAAAATTCTTCATATAAAACACTTTTCATATATAAACATATAGATAAATTGCGCTTTTAAAGCACTTATAACAAAAAAAGAATTTTCCTAGCTTCATAATGAATATTATTACGGCGAAAGATATGGCGGTGTCATATTTGTACACTTAATAAATAGGAGTTTTTCAGGAACAAAATGGTGATGATGGCGAAGATGTTGAAGAAGAAGAAGAGGAGGGAGAAGAAGAAGAACAAGAAGGATCAAAAGATGATGGCGATTGTGATCACAATGACGATGATGATGGAAGCAGGAGCAAAGTCGTCGATTTTTAGATTGATTGACTTCAACAAATACCAAAAGTGCGATCACGGACTGTCAGGCTGAAGTGCTCAATTTCTTGTCCTGCCGTACTAAATCAACATTCAATCAACAGAAGATGTAACAGCAATTTGTTAACAGCAACAAGAGATTATAGTGAACTCTTTTTTAGAGAAATTTTTTGCGCTTTTTTGGAAAAAATTTTTATGCTATGGTCATTAAAAAAATTCACTCTAAAAATGTATATTTCTCAGGTGAAAATCTAGTGAAGAGCGATGAAAAAGCAGTTGTCGTAAAGCAACAAACAACGCATCAACACATCAGCCAATAATCGCGACTTTAACGTGAAGTGAATCGCTGAGAGAGCAATTGAAAAATAACTGAAGTGATTGCTAAGAACATTGAACATAGCCCTCTACAGTCAATCTGTACTTAGAACTTAAACCTCTTATGGTACTTTCATTGCTTACAGAATAAAATCGAGTACGAATATTGTTATGATGAGTTTCAAATACAACGTAAAAAACATGACATAGGAAACGATTTTTAGAGTAATTATACAACAGAATTCATCTGCAAATCGGTGGGAAATTGAAAGAATCTTTTTTAAGAAATTAAGCTGAAAGTAATTGACAGAGAACGATCATATTTGAAAACAAGAGGTGGTCTTGATCCAGATGGCACGCTTTTGAGAGACTCAGTGTTACCGAGGCCTTATCAACGTTCTCTTTGTGCTTCTCTCTCAGTCGACAGTATTGGTAGATTTTATCTATCATCATACAATGAGTTGATTGGCAATGAGTCAACAACAGGTTTGTTGACGAGTGATTGCTGATAGCGGACTGAGGCGGTCAAAATATGGCTGGTAGAACGGAAGATAGGCCAGGTGGTGTAGTCGCGCAACACGTGAGCGCCGGAAACGGCTGTTGCAGGTTCAAAGCTAGCTCAGGTCCCAATTGCGACCATTAAAGCTCTTGAAAATGTCTTTTACATCGCATCCAATCATGAAAACATAAACAGTAAGTGGAATTTAGAAGCTTAGTTTCGACTAGGGGGAGCGGTGGCCGAGTAGTTGTGATGTTGGTCACGGCGCGCGTGGAGCCAAGCTCCACCCTCCCTTATCTCCGGCAGTCAACAACAACGCCCTATGAAATGCCCACAGCAAGGCTACCCTCGAGATTGCAAGGAGTCTCGCTCAATCAGTACTCTATGCCGTGCAAGAACAAGACGAAAATCGTATTGAATGCCAGAAGTATGGGATCCGCACAGTGAAAAACACACTGGGATAACGAATCAAATAAAGTGCTAAAGATTTGGCTAGAGCTTCTACTTAGCTGGGTTTATTCCCTATTTGTTCTCTTAGATCAATTGACGTGATTGCTGATAGCGATCAATACGACTAAAACATACCTGAGGGAAACACAAATGGGAGCTTCAATAATGCAATGGGTAGGATGTGAGCTCTCGAAAAAAGTATTTGCGGATTACCTTAGGCTCCACGTATTCACTCTATCTCAGTTCTCTCATAGTTCTATTTTACATCGCGCGCTGCTATAAAAAAAAAGAAGGGCGATAAGTAAAATAGATCTCTTCAAAACTTATTTGAGTCAACATGTCCATGAGGTCTGGTAATGGGCTCTTGTACAGCCTGATAGACGTGTTACGACCTTACAGTTTCGTCAGTCGGGCAGAACCCGTCGTCTTTCAGTCTTTTTAGCCAATTCTCTCGGGAGACCCTACTCTTCCACAGACAGATATCGAAGACTAGCGTTTTACACTGCAAGTCAAGTGAAAATTAACAACCGCACTTACAGTTAGACGTGCACTCGTATATGGCTGCTTTGGCTGGTATTTTCATGATTGTATACGAGTGCTTTATTAAGAACCACGCTACGGAATTTCATAGAGCTATCTCTGATTAGTGATTTGACGCCGACATGTCATGTGGGTTGGTAATGAATGGGGCTCTTGTACAGCCAGATAATTTACACTGCACTTATGCGTAAAAACGCTCGTACTTTGATAACTTCTCTGTAGGGAGAGTAGGGGCTCCCGAGAGGAATTGCGACTAAAAAGACTAAAAGACCGGATCGTGTTGTGCCCGACTGACGAGGCTGTTAAATCGGAAACAAGGGTATCGGGCTGTACTAATATACCCACCTATCAGACCACAATGAACATGTTGGCTCCAATAATAATGAAGAGATTTATTCGGAAATTTGAGCTTGGATGGTTCTGATAAACACACTCGAAATATACGGTTACAATGAATCTACAAGTTTTAGGAGCATTGAGATTCGATGTTTGTATGATTGCTAACCGTGTTATCAGACTCTTCAGCTTCCTAGCAAGACCCGGAATATATTCTAAACGACTGAACGTCGGAAAGTATTTCTTCCAACAAGCACAATTGGTTTTTTTCTCGACAATCTGATGGTAGTTCGACAATCACTGGCGTATTTCAATAGTGGTCAGAACTCGACAGAATTTTGAACACAAAGTTTTACTCTAATTTAGCAATCGAATATACAACAATTTCATGCGAGCATTTCACATTTAAGAATGCGGGAACTTTTGAAAAGAGAAAAAAAAGCAGATTGTACAGAATCCGAAGTCTCTACTGAAGAACGGTAGCCTAAACAATGAAGATGAACAGGAAGCGCATTATTGTGTCCAGCCAGAAATAATTTTGTTTTCTCTGACTTTGAAATAAAATCCTCGGAGCACTAAAGGGATGAAATATAAGACGTTAATCGTCAAGATCGGAGCTGTCACCATAATCAAACAATATAACTTTTATCAGTGTAGTAAGGATTTATAGGCTGAAATTATCCTCTTATTTTTGAATAAGTCAATGGGGTAGGTAGTGGAAAGTTCAGTTTATTCAAGACGCGGACGGCCCGATATGCCCACCTTAACTCTGTTCCTGGCTTATTATCAAGCATAAGGTAATCCAGGCCGGAACGTCCTTTCGTTTTTCTCACGATTGTAACGCGAATCAACTCAATCAAATGCGCTTCTTTGTTCTTGAGACCTCACTCAAAATATAACTTAATCAGAATCCAACAGAATAGTTAAGGAGGTAGCGAAAAAAAAAAACTCAAGCTGCAGCAGGATCCACAAAAAAAGTTTCGAAGTTCTTCGCATCCAGTTTTTGAAACTTCTTGAATATGAATGCGAGAAAGAATTGAGTGCAAGAAGTTTTGAGAAACGGTACAGTGCTACGAGCGATTCTAGAGCCATGTGATAATTACACTTTTCTACAGAGGCCGAATATTTATCAGATTCGCCATTGTTCGAATAACTTCATTGTTTTGTGATGAGACAGACATGCAATTGACGATATCACTATTTGCTCAATACTGCTTGACGCTTCAACAGGCTGTTTCGCCTTTCTTTAGAGCCTGGAAAGTCAAATCGGCACCTAATCTACTCAGTAAAACACTTTTTCTTTTTAACTAAGATATATCCAAGATTGGAAGCTGTTATTATCTTAAATCGTATGGTTCCTAGACAGGTCATGGAGTTGTTGGTAAGGGTTGATGAGGACACGCATTCATCTGGTGGTTGGTAACGCTCTATGGAGAATTTACGAAAAATTTTCTGAGAAAGACGTTTTTTGTCAGCTGCATGTAGGGTCGACGATGTGTTGAAATGTTGCCATTTTGTTCTTTCATTCTATGCGAAAGACAATGATATCTCAATAATAACTATCAGGCATACTGAAATTTGAGCGTGGTCTCAAAGAAGCACTCGCAGCGAAAGGTATGATATTTCACGATTACTAGTCGAAAGCAATCGAGTGTACAACACTGCCCATTCGGTGATTTACTATTATACGGCTCGTGTAGATTTGCTCGTCGTCGACTTCTCTAGTGTAAGGGGCAGATCACTGGTAACTGATTAAACAAAATGTCGAGGCTCAAGGCGAAACATGTGCATTGCCTGATGGGTGACCATAGAATTAATCCGCCCTCAAAATAACTCTCGGGCATATTGAAATTTGAGCGTGGTTTCAAGAAACGCTCGAAACGAAAGGATGACAGAGGCAGTTTGAATATGATCCTAAAAGTGATACAAGTCCATAATTCAAGTGTGATGGAGATTCCAATCAGTGGGCATGTGGATATTAGAGAAATCATTCTTGGTGATTCATAGGGTTTGCGTCGTTGTGTTGTTGGATAAAGCATAAGACGTTCGACTTTGAAGACTATATCAAAGGTTGCACTTTGCATGCAACTCCTATTGCGATATGATGAAAGCGTTCAAGGCTTATCTCATCTACAAGAATAACTTGTGGTGGCCTACCGATCTATGAAGTCAGTGTTCTGATCCTTTTCAGACAAGTTTGGTGCTAGACCCGATTCCGAAGCGATGGAAGGCTTTGTGAGCACGTGGGTAGCGCGAGGTCAAACAACTGATCCAGTGTGTTCGCAGTGGGACACTAATCACCGTGCTATCCGAGCCCTCTGCGCCTACCGATCCATAACATTCAAAGATAGAACGTTCACCAGCTGTGTAGGCGGGCCGACGAATAGGATAACTTGTTTCTGAGCCTCATCCTGTAGAAGCTGTTGAAAGTTCTATACTGGTTTACCTCTTTAACACCAAAATATTCCTATAACACCTGTAATCACACCCAGCTAAAACAACACCTATGTAGTGGAGTTATTCGATGTTACCGCTCATAGCATGAACGTTTCCAATGACACTACCATACAAGCTAGTTCGTGAACTGCTTTCACAAAGTATAGGAGTTTGTCGACCAACGGCTCATTAACTCTATGCAGAGATGTTTGAGCTGTTCCAATCCTTAGGTGATCGGGAAATATTTGGCTCTTATTAGGAGGTTGGCAATGAGGCACGTCAGCACATGAGTATTGCTTCGCTTTCATATCTAAGATGGAAAACCCAGCTTCTCAGTCGTGACCATCTTCTCTATTGTCGATACACGCATAAATGCTTAGTCATCTGCTCTATATGGAACGAGATGGACACTATTTTCAACGGTTGAATGGACAATCAGAGTATATTGAGTTTACATGAGTTGAAACTAAGAAGGATTGCCTTCCTTTTTTGCAAACGCAGCTTTCCGAAAATGGCCTGCACTAATTCTCTGCTTACCCCTTGCACACGAAAAAAGTCTTGTGGCGGAAACAGTACTCGGAACAGCAACAAGTGTTTGCACGGCAGTAAAAGTGCAGTAAGGAGTCACGATGCTTAGCACGAGAAATAGCCATCTCACATGGATATGAAACAATAGTCACTAATTTTAGGCTGGACTAGGAGAAATAGGCACCATAACAAAGAAGCAATCGTACGTCAAAACATAAATAAAATGTAGCTATAAACTACCTTTATATCAAGCAAAGTAAGTGCCGCAATAAAAAAATGTTTTTAAACAGTGGTATGGGAGACTGTAGTTTTATGTAGAAATTCCATATAGCACGCTACATTACCAATTGGTTCGGGACCTGTACATCCGTCTGTGTGAAAGGAGTGGTGTGATCTATCTAGATGATAAAAGAAGAAGACTGTATGAGTTTCGGTACAATGCACTCGTAGGACATGTGGTTACGGATACACATAAGCGTAACGAGTGAACCACTTTGTGTACGCATGAAAGAAGACCTGGATGGAAAATAGTAAAAGGTCTCAGAAGTACTCCTTCAGTGCATATAGGGAGGAAACATATAACAGCGAAGAGTTCAAGGTGGTAGCCACAAACCTAAGGTTTGAGTAAAAAACGTCAGCTAGGAAAACCCTTGAGGCCTTCTGGACACATTTCAATTCCAGTCATGAACAGAAGGGGGGAGTGTTTTAACATAATGAAATGGTTATGGCACCTCAGGTCGATTTGTTTTCCATTTACTGCCTGAGTAAGGGTCATTTTTGTAGTGTGTAGAGTACACCGCTCGCTTTTCCTGTATAAGTAGCTGAAGGGTAAGTTCATGATGCTTCACCAAATATGGAAAAAATAAGTTAGCTAATTGGTATAATATAACTAGGTATGAAACGTCTTCTACTCTGTGAGGATGGCGAAAAAAGCAGAAAAGTAAGTATCAAATTTGAAAAGCAGGAGTGTTATCATCAACATCGCACAAGTTTTGCTTTTAAAAGAAGACATATCGGTAGCACGCTAACTTATTAGCGATAAAATTTTGTGAGCTCAACTAAGCAAGGAATTTATAACATTTGAATTATGTGAAATCACCAAAGTACATGACCGTAACAAATTCTGGAAAGCATTTTTATTACTGTAGTTTGTATCTATCCAGTAGAAGATCGCACATTCGATTGCGTCCAGACGATCAAGGGTCTGAAAATTGACATAGTCTTCGTTGTTGCCACATTCACACAATCTTGTTCCTTAATTTCCGACTGTCCTCATTTCCTAAACACTAATAAACAAGCGATGGTTGCTGTTCTTTACAACGAAGATATATGCTGAAAAATACCATGTAGTCTGAATATGTTACAACCCATGAGTATTAAAGGACCCTTAGCGATGGAATGAAGAGCTTATGATTACTAAGTGCTGCTTAAAAAATGATTTTCCGCCTAGAAAAATCATTGTTTTCATGTTGTCGATTGTGTCTTGGATTTCACAGCAGATATTTTTCTCAACGAGAATTCTAAGGTCTGATGCCTGATAGCAGAGTCGAAAAGGTTTGACTGACATCTCTTCTGGTTGTTAATTCATATGCTGCGTGGATGGTAGTAAATACAGATTTGTACTACTTTGGTTGGTAATGAAGTATTTATTGCATAAAGCCCGATAGCTGGTCTACAGATTGGTTCGTTGTAGAGTTATCTGTAATACTCTTCTTCTATTTAATCTTGATAATCTTCTTTCAAAGATCTACAATTGAAATTTATTCCAATATGCTACAGTCAGATTTCTGACTGTAACTCTTGTCTCTTCTTGAGTAATTCTTTGGTAGTGGACGAAGATACGGTTTAACTTCATGTTCAATAACAAATGATTTTGGTGCCACTGTGTGAGATTCTATGATGAGCAGCTGAGAGTTTGTGGCATGGTAGTTTGCTCTTAATTAAGGAGAGTATTCTGAATCCAACCTTTAATTCCATACGACTGATTATTGCCACTATGCAACGACCGTTTATTTCATTTCCCAGGAAAACGCGTAATTGCATTCAGAAGACGCTGATCGGATCCAGAACAGAAAGGTTTACACTGAAATGATATAGGAAGGTCACCATCCTTGGCTATTCTCGGGGAATGAAATTTGATGGGGAAGATGCTGTTATTATACATCGTGACAGTTTCCATTACTATTCTGGTCACGTGTATCAAGTTTTCCCACTGTTAAAATCTTCTTCAGATTGTCTTTCTCAATCTTGAGGCGTGAAGACACTGATAATAAATTTAGGTTAGAAGTTTTCGTTATAGACCACTTCTTCCAGTTCGTGAATGATAGAATTGTGAAGAGCAACAAGAAGTCACTACCATCTCGACATGAAAATTAAGAGTTCCATCGCTCACTGTATGCTGCATGTCAATTTTTATAGTACGAGAGTCACATGAAGTTCTACTGAATTAAAGAGGGCGACAATTGGTATTACGAAAAACAGATATTGAAGGTGAGGAACAATAAGCAGTTCCTACGGCACTCTCAACCGTATTGTTATGACCACGTTTAAGTGATGCCCTATGCAATGTAGCTGTCTATCCATGCTCATATTGACATTGACGCTGGAGTAGGAGTGATCTCGTGCGAGCGGGCATGTATAGTTAGTCTACTTTTTCCGAGCCGATGAGCTCTTTGGCTGTCTCCTCTGAAACATACGCAGTTGCTCATTGGCTTGTTAGCAGACTCTCACCACGTATATGCGTACACATAATATCTGCTTCAAAAAACTAGGTCAACACACATCGCTCCATCGACGCAGACGGGTCCCGAACAATCATCGATACTGCTAGTCATATAAGATTGGTCGCAGAACTCACACCGTACTCTCTCAACAAAATAGATGATTAGGCGAAAAACGCAACACTGCCCGCCAATGCGTCGTCAGATTATTCCATCAAACCTCGAGATTGTGTACCACTAGGAATAACTAGAAATCACGACGTCTTGTGATACCCCCCGCTCCATGCATGTAGACCTCTCTTACTCCGAGA